>DWCF01001353.1:0-31478 GCA_018230265.1 Delias oraia | reverse complement strand
CGTCGAGCGATGTGGCCAACCCATTGCCACTTCAACTTACTAATACGGCGGGCAATGTCGGTTACTTTGGTTCGGCTACGGATAATCTCATTTCTAATTTTATATCTCAGCGAGCGACTCTGAGCATCTCCATTAGACCCATCGTAAGCGACTACGTTTCAGATTCATATGTTAAGACTGGCAACACGCACTGGTTGAAAACTTGTCCGTGTGGTTACCGGATCAGAATAGTACCACTCCCAGTCTTCCCAATGGGATGACATAAGAGACGACTTAATAGAGATAAGATATAGAGATAAGAGGCGACGATTTAATAATAATATCAATAAAATGGAAATAACAATTTTGAATTATTTTTTTTATAAAAACACGGAGCAAACGAGCAGGTCTTCTAGGATAAACGGGCCACCGCCCATAGATAAAAACTATTAACTATTTAATGAGTAACTAATAAATTATCAAGGTGAGCCTGCTTTTTATTTTATTTTTATTCTATGGCGGATAACGGAGCAGGTTTAAATTAAGGATTATAATTAAGGATAATGAAGGATTATAATACTTCTACGACATATATAAAAAAGTAATCTTGTTTTGTAGTGTTTCAAATACCTTGTCAATACAAAATGACAATTATTATGCCATGTAGATGTTATTCAACCGTACCAGACATAATTAGAGATTGCAATTTAGACAGTCCCAATTGTATCATTAGATATGGTACATAATTAGACATTTTGTTGACAAATTGTATTGGGATTTTATATGAAATCGGTTTTTTCTTCGTCGCGGCTTTGGTTTAAATTTATAATTCATAATATATATGTTGACATATGTATTTATATTTTGTAAATCGTAATTTAAGCGTTTTTTTTGTTATTCTTTTTTTATGCGTCAAATGAAAAACATGAAATATTGCGTAATTTACTAGCAATACTATTTTTTTACATCACTGGTGGCAAACAAGCAGGAAGCTCACCTAGGGCAAGCGGTCCTCCGCCTACGGACACCCCAGCTCTTGCTGATCCGCAGGTACGTTGCTTGTCTTTAAAAGTACCACAGTGGCAATAGTGCTGCAGAAACGGCTCCAATAATTATTGATGTATAAGGCGGAAGTATCACAAAAGAAAAACCAGTGTGGTTTTGGTTCCAATGTTTTCGTTATGGAAATTTTGATTTGTAGAACAAGTCCGGTGGATGGTCAGAGACAATAACTGATAATGAAGTATTGAAGGCTGTTGTGAAAGCTAATTCATAGCAAATAACGTCCAACCGAAAACACCAAACCATCAAATACCTCAGCTGTACCCAGCCATAACCAGCTGTTATCAGCAAACCAATACAACTTAGGGACTTTCATGAAAAGTGTGTACACATTCCTTAAAGGTCGGCAACGCACCTGCGGCTCTAGAAAGGCTGGGGGTGCAATGGGCGGAGGACCGCTTGCCCTAGGTGAGCCTCCTCCTGGATTGCCACTAATTAAATAAAGTAAATAAATTTAAAAAAAGTAAGGTGATGACGGTAATGTAAGTGAAAAATACTATTTTAACCTACAAAGCAAATTAAGAAAGTGAAAAAGCTTGAAAGGTACACAATAATAAATAAACTATTCTAATTTAGATAAACTAATTTTAAATTAAATTACAAACTCATTCTTCAAACTAAGATTCTTATAACTTAATATTCACAGTTGATTTCTTCTGTTTTTTACATTTCAGATAATAACTTTATTAATAAACTGTATTTCACAAATAATTGTTGAATCGGCGTATAACGAAGCCAAAAAAAACATACAAATCGAATTAATTTTCAAAGTTAAAAGGATGTAAGCTTCCCAATTAAAGTTTGTTTCTTCAATACGATTTATTAACTTACAAGATTCTTTTATTTTGCATTTCTTAAACAAACTAATCCTGAACACTCTAAACAATTAAAAAGGGTCTACAAGATTTTTATAATTGATCCTTTTTAAGGCTTTTCATGCCGCCTAAAACCATTATGTGGAACCAGCTGCCAGCAGAGATATTTCTTTTTGTGGTTCTTCAGAAATAATGTGTACCTGTCCCTCAAATGCCGGAAACAGCGCAGCCTAACTGTGAGAAAAGGTATTGGCCTTGAATCGTTTATCGTAGGAGAATCTACCGCTCAATTTGCCTCGGAATTATGATAAAATCTCAAAATGTAATTTCTTATCATTCTTACCTGTTCAATAATGAAGATAACAATATAAAGTGGTGTAAAAAGCCGGCAACACAACGAAAAAGCGTGAATTGTACCACGGTTGTCCATGGTTGGTGGTGATCAGAGAGAAGACTCGCCTGCTCCATTGCTCGCTTTACAAAAAATATGTTTGTCACTATAATGTACCTATTTTAATTAATTCCAGGAGACAGTCTAATTAAAGGTTAAATCAACGTTTAAGTCGAATAAGCGTAGGATAATTCAAGATGCTTTTATGTCATGTATTTTAATTATCCTTTTCTCTAAATAAATGGGAAAATGAAATCTCAATATTACAAAAATAAGATAAAATTTTTTTTTCAAATCTTACACTTAGGATTATAAATGTTTGATTGAAAACAAATGTTGATAGGGTAATATAATGAAAATTAATATCAATGCAAACTAATTCCACATATTTAAATAATAAAATAAAATAATACAAATCAAGAAACGGAAATACAAATAATAATAATTGTTTTAAACCCTAGTTTCCTATATACTTCATAATTAATGTTATCTTCATTGATTTCTATTCTAATCTTGTGACTGTCAATGTCCAACGACTTAGTTTGACTCATAGCATAAACTTAGATTCATATAAGACATAACTACCTTATTTATTCTATAGCGGACAACGGAGCAGGTGGGTGTAAGAGAACACCGCCGCTTATGAACAACCGCGCCACAGGCCGCGCATTGCTTATGTTGCCGGCTTTTTACGCCATTTTCAGCGTCATTTTTAAGGGCCTCCGATATCCTCATTTACTCTACGAAACACAATACAAGTACCGTTTCACTTCGTCATCTGCTTCGGCTGACGCATTCAGTTCTGTGTCAGCATTGCTGTCCCACGGGTGGGATAGTATTAAGACACTCGGTCGGCCATTGTCATTCCAAATACCGAATAAATTAAAAATTAAATTATAATTGTCTGGACCGGGATTCGAACCCGATACTTCTCGTTTCAATGTACATTTTTAAAACAATTTCAAATCTGTCTCGCTGTTGGGTCGAGTGCCTTTATGTCTTGCTCGCTGAGAAATTAGAGTTTTCCGTTACTAGCACAAGGACGTCTATTGCGAGACTCAGACGTCGGCACGGACCATCGCAGACGGAGGACATCCTGAGAGGCCAGACAATGCCATGTTCTTGTCTCCTACAAGAGTTTATAATACACTGTGCGTTCTATTTTTACTCACTTAAATATATATGAATGTATAAACATTATGTTCAATTATGTTCAATTAACAATTACTAAGTGTTGAACAGGTCCTAAATCCCTATAAAAGTCTGAAAACTATCTAGAATCTAATGGTTATTCAAACAAAAATGTTATCCGAGTGAACCTGCCTTATCGCATTAATAATGGTCGGATGACTCGGTCCCAAAATCTTATTCGCTTTAACCATTTTCCTTCAATTGAGGACAGTTTTTGTATTTGCCAACGTGACGATTTTTCCAGGCCCAATGTTTAATGAAGTACAATTTTGCTATTTTTTTTCTTATGCCTATATACTATATATATAAAGTATATATGTACTATATATATAGTATATATGTACTATATATATACTATATAAATAGTATATATGTAAAACAGATCTTCCACTAGTTCTTCTCAGAGTGGCGACTTGCAGAAATACTCATTAATAAAAAAAGGACGCATCAATCACGCATCTTATTTAATTAATTTATTAAATCTTGTCTATATTAACAAAGAATATTTGAATTTAGGAGCCAACCAAAGTGGTTCATAATATAAGGACAAATAGGTCAAAAAAATGCTAACGCGTCCTTTTCTCTTTGAAAATTAATGAGATCGCTTCTTTACAGGTGACAAACATTACGAATGTTATGTAATAGAAAGTCCTAGCTCAAAGTGACAGTGAAAAATACTCGCTTTTAGGCGATGAAACATTCTCGAATCACCTAAAGTAACGTCGATTCTGTTGACGTAACTCAAAGGCGACTTTTATTTGAAACCTGCTACTATACTCATATATCTCTAGTAAACTATCTTCTGCATGTCCCGGTATTCATACATAAACTCCTCATAAAAGATTTTGTCGATTTTTATGAAGTTGCGATGTAATCAGCAAGGTTTGAGAATTGATCAACCTCGTATTGTTTATACCCCAAAAAGCTGGCAAACCGCGCCACGGCCCTACGAAGGCTATGGCGATGGGCGGTGGGCCGCTTATCCATCGTTTTATAAAATGAATAAAAATACGGAAGGTGGTCAAATCAAATTTTTTTTTACAAAATGTCACAATAGTGGTTTTCTGTATTATTTTAATTGTTTAATTCAATATTAATTTATAATAACAAATTTCATCAATAATATCCTCATAAGGTATGCATGGAGGTTCGTCCAGTGGACGATTAAATGATGATGAAGGTAATAAAATAAATTACAAAATCGCCTTTCATTTGAAATATTAAGTCTATGTACTTTCAAATTAATTACGTACAGTAAAGTTTGATTAGTCTGAAATTTGCTTTTAATTGATTAGCTATGTCCATTTGAGTTACAAACTTTCTTTGATGATTTTTTCTTAATTTTTAATTTTATTTAATAAATATATTTCAATTTCATTAACTTAATAATATTACAAAAATTACTGAAGCATATCCTAATGCACATATTGGGTCTGCCCGTACGAAGTGATACTACGAGCTCACAGAATACTAAGCGTGAAATGGTACTTGTACTGTGTTTCGCAGAGTTAGTGAGGATATCGGAGGCTCTTAAAAAAGTGCCTACATAATAATATATTCTATAGGTTCTTTGGAAAACATACATGATCCATCAAATTATCTTATACCGCCATCTATTATATGTTTTTTGAAATAACAAAGAATTATGACACCTTTTTAATAAACAATTCATTCTCTTTAAAATAATATTGCGATAAATTTTGATAAAAACATAATATCATAACTTTATTAATACTGACATGAATTATATAGTATGTTGTTACATGATTACTTCTGTATAAAAAGGCAAGTGCAAAGTTATTATAAAAATGTTACGTCTTTTATGATTTTATAAAGAAATATTATAATACAAATGAAGAAAATAAACAAAATCGGTCAATATACAGAGGGGAGATTAAGAAAATTTTGGGAGTGTTGTGGAATTATCCTGGGAATGGAGAGATTTCTACCGATGCCGGAATCAGGTAAATCGCTTAGTTAACACTAATTGAGACCCCTTGGGTCCCATGAACGTAATTTTTCAAAGATATCAATAAGACCTTATGCTGTCGAAGTGAAAAGGTCGCTACTTCGAAAATTGTGCAATTTTGGGTGAAATAAATCCATTATTACATAATATGATTTTATTTAATCGTTTCTACTTTAGTGATTATTATTTCTAGTTAATCTGTATCCATATGCTATGAGCTAACTGAATTTTATTTTAATAGCAATTGATTTTATAACGAGTTTATGCGCACGCGATGCTATTTAAATATATAAAGAAGTTTATTACCGTAATGAATTATAAAGTTCAGGTTAAGTTCAAGTCACAGGTTTAAGCTTTAATCGCATTTCAAAGAGAACTATGACTTATTGGAATACTTGGGCGAAGTATTTCCCAAGACTATAAACTTTGTCATAAATGTAAAGTTTTCGAAATTTAGATATTATATCATCATCATCTCACTTTGGAAAGCCTACTTTTAAAATACCAACTTTGGCATGTGAGCCTGTTGGCCGAGTGGATGTAGGTTCAATTTTCGGGCTATGTACTTATAAATTGAATTTGGTGTTGTTACAGTAGATTGGCAAAAGTGTTTTAACACTATCGGTTCCGTGGGAGAGACGTACGTTTTATTAATGATATAACGTACACGAATTATCAATATTTTATAGTGATTCAGTTTTAAAAATAGTTGTAACATAAGATTATGAATAAGACCTACAAATTTTCTTCCGTCAGTAAATTTGACCCAAAATATTCAGTTCTATAACGAAACATTAACGACAATTTTAGTGCGGTCGATAAATGAAAGTTTATTTTGTCTATGGGGAATAAATCACAACGTGTAGTAACATCTGTGCCAATAAACACATAAACTCGTTGTATGACGTAATTAAAGATTTCGTATGAGAAATTTAAAAAAAAAGAAATTGTATTAACACTCATTTTCATCAGTTTTTTTTAAATATTATAGACGAAAAATAAAACTTCATTAGTTCTTTCATTTAACAATAGATACCGTCGTTTACGAGATGTTATAATTTACCTCGAGCAATCTTACTAAAATTAGACAAACCATAATTCAGCGTCTATAATCCAACTTGAAATATATATAATGCCACAAAATGCAAGATATCTCGAAATTAATATCAAAATTTCGAAAGGGTTTTTATTAAAACTCGTGCAATAAGGCGAATGACGTCATCTTTGATTTGATTTTATTGATTGGCTTTCGGGTCGACTTATAGACTAGCGAATCCCCTCATTGATACTACTTCATCTCTAAATTATCTTGGACTTATGGCGACCATCTTATTAAATGTTAGCTGTAGGCTTTATCGTCACATTAAATAAGTTACATATTAACTGTATGCTATCTTTTTTGATGTATAATAGAAATATTATTAAGGGAATAGGTCAAGGCCAAAGTTTTAAAAAGAAATTGAAATATAAATAAATATAAGTATATTTATTTTAAACAAATTTAAAATATCTTTAATAATTTCGAATTTAATAATATCCTTATTGTGAAAATAACAGAAAACTTAGTTTTAAAGGCTGGCAACGCACCCGTAGTAGCGGAGGCTGGGTGCGTTAATCAGGGTTCAGCTCGTTTGAAACCTGATTTTCATAAAACAAGCCGTATGTTTTCTGTTTTATAGAAAAATATGATTTTATTTGATTATTTCTTTAGTGCTGTTTCATTTAAATAAATGTAAGTTTTAAAAGAGAACAGAAATTTAACCCATTTTCTATTATCCATCTCTTTGATCACCAAAACTGAACTAATTTGAGAGAAATTAGTGTGGTATGGCGAACACATTAACATTCCCAAAGGTTTATCAAGAAGCTTTCCGTATAAACAAAGCGTAGCTACGCATACAGAGCTACGCTGCTAAGCTACGAAATGCTACGCCGCTATAACAATTTTCAAATTGGGGTCTAAGTTTAAATCTACTCTACTATTATCCAATATGTTATCCAAATGGGCTCTGTATAGCGAACATATAAAAAAGAAAGAACATAATTACAAAGAGTAGTCATTTTTAATTTCTATTAAACTAATGCTGTTTATTTTTTGTAAACTTACTTTTCTATGAAATATTCTTAATTAACTATTAAAAACGTTTTTAAAGTAATAAGAAAAACCATCAATTTTTAGAAGGTTATTATTTATCTTACCATAGAATTATATAATAAACTCAGAGGGTATATATTATCCCTGACCTTAGAACTAAGGTCAAGTGTCCATTTGATGAGTAAAGGCAAATTAATGCTATTTAATCAAACACTTAGTGCTAATGGGTTCAATCAGCAGAGTATAAATCCACTTCCGGTATAAATTGTTTCCCTTCTATTTGAGTGGTTTTTGCGCATTGTGCATTTTTCTTCCTAACCCTACATCCGTCTTCGGGACATATTCAGTATTTTACCTCGAGAGTTCAGAAGAAAAATTGTATTTGAAGACTTGGGGAATGTTTTAATATATTAAACCAATCATTATAAAAAAAATTAAACAGCTGAAAGACGTTCATAAGCCGATAATTGGTGCTATTTTGAGACAAATCTTTAATTTAAAATTTAAATGTTAATTCAATAGTGTCAGTCCTTGGAAAACGACGATTAATGATGCCGTGTAAATATTTGCACTCTCGAGATTTGAATTATTATTTGTAAAAAAATCATATATTATAATTCTATTTATAATTCTTATTATTTTTTAGAATATTCGAAGTATTCAATAACAATTATGGTTCTAACGTAGAGAAAAATTCTAAAATTCTTTAAAATTCTAAAGTCAACACTTTTCTATAAACCCATACAAATGATTCGTAGATATACTTAAAAGTCAATATGAACTTATGTAACATACTACAAAGTTCAAGTTTTTCTATGGGACGGTTCTGAGATATAAGAACATAAAATATGTTCACCCCAAACATTTACTTTTTTATGATATGACATTAATAATTTTCTCTCTTTTCATCTTTCTACCTTTTGTTTAAGCAAAATGTAATAATTACAATAACATTTTCCGGAATTAGCTATTTAATAAGTTATATATTAAACTAGTGAACTTTGCAGACATTGCCCTACCCGGGACGCTACGCGTCTTGACATACGTAATATTTTTTATTATAAAAATTTAATTTTATTACTAAAAAAAATAATTTATACAATATCGTTATAAATCATAAACTATGTGTTATTTTTATGTGTAAGCTATATTAATGCAAAATTTCATTAAAATCCCTGTTGTAGTTATTGCGTGAAACATCAATAATATTTATGTACAAACTTACGCATTTATAATATAAGAAGTATTGTTATTTCATTATATATTAATATAAAAATAATAAATTAATATAAATAATATAAAATCATTGTGAGTATGATACTCTAGGGAGTACTATAAACACAATGTAAACATTTGTCAGCGCTGTTAATCAACATAAAAACCTTAGAAAATGCTATTATAAAGTAAAAATAGGAATAGAAGCAGGGGTGCGTGTCGGCCCGTCTCACGGGAGTCGCAATTAATGTTCAGAAAATTTGTTTACTTGCTTACTTCGATGTTCACAAATTGCTCATTTAATTCTGACAACACGCTGCTGTGTTTTACACAGAGCGAATAATGTTGCACGAAATGTTTCATGTTCGAATTAAAATTTCCAGATCGTATTTAACAAGCTTATGTATTTAAAACTTTAATTTTAGATACTTTATTTATGTGTTAAATGAGATTAATTAAAATAATTTGTGTCTTAATAATATCTATTTACCGAATTATATATAAATATAACAAATTTAGTAGAAAATCCCAGAACAGTGTTCGATTTCAGTTAATCAACTAAGTAACTTAAGTAATTTGCTGGAAACTTTTTCAAGATAGGCTTATGATCTCCTGAGTAATTGATGGTGACTTACAGTTTCTATTAATTTATAAGTAACTTGTCAACCCGGCAGATATCCAATAAGGAATTTTCAGCAATCCTTGGATCCGTCACACCTGAAAAAACATACAAAAAATGACCATCTTTTTTATGTTTGCATAAAAATCCTAAATGTTTTTTTATTCTATAGTAGACAACGAAGCAGGTGGGTTTCCTATGTGGTAAGAGAACACCGCCGCCCTTGAAGAACCGCGCTACAGTCCGCTAATTGATTATGTTGCCGGCTTTTTACTTCACTTAAGCGACACTTTTAAGGATCTCGAAATCCTCACTCACTCTGCAAAATACAGTACAAGTACCGTTTCACACTGAGTGTTCTGTGAGCCCGTGGTATCACTTTGGACGCGCTGGCCCAATTAGTGCGTCAGCGTATTTTTCAGCATGGCTCTGCCACGGGTGCGACAATATTTAGACACTCGCCCGGCCACTGTCAAGCCCTTCCAGAGAACGAATAAATTATAAATTAAATTATAATTTATAATCCAGACCAAGATTTGAACCCGATGCCTCTCGCTTCATGGTTCATTTTTAAAACCATTAAGCTACGAGGCTCTCAAAATGTCATGATGTCAGCTAAATCTATAATAAATGATATACTGTTCAGCCCTTCTTGACTTTTTTATAATAAGAATTGTGGCAAAAAACCAGGAGGCTCTCCTAGGATAACCGGAACACCTCCAGCGCTTGCAGGGCCACTAGTGCATTCCGACCTTTTAGTGATAGGTACTCTCTTTTTTGAAGATCCCTTAGTCGTATTGGTTTGGAAATACTTCTGCAGGCACCTGATTTCGGACGTATACGTGACACAAAATGCCTTTACAAACGTTCAGTTTACCAACATCCAGGTGATACAGATGAAACGTTGTATTCTGCCTCGATGTTCGATGATGAAATTTAGCTGCAGGTATTAAAATATCTTTTCGGAATATTTCCCGTGATAAATACGATATAATATACAGGAACCAATATTTCTACGCAACGGCAGAGTTCTGGTTTTCGATGATTCGAGCCGCTTGATGCTGAATACGACATAGAGAAAGAAGATGATATTCGAAAGCCCTTACCTACAGTTGGAAGCAATAATCCATATGAGTTTTAAATGGTAACTATCTGGATTAATGTTATATAAATATGTTTTATATATTATATACTATGGGTGGCAAACGAGCAGGAGACTCACCTAGGGCAAGCGGTCCTCCGCCCATGGAGCACCGCTCCTTTTCTTGAGATCCCCAGGTCCTATTGGTTTGGAAATACCCCTTTTGGCAGCTGATTCCACAGAGAGATGGTGCGCGGCACAAAATACCTTAAAAAACTTAATATATTTATTATTTAAAGTAACAAATATAATATTAAAGTTTAGTACACATTATATTCTCATATTACTTGTACGTAAATCCAAGTCTTAGCACACATGTTAGATTCAGCAATAAATCAAGTTGGAAATAATTTATTCTCTATAAGATTCGAGATCTGAAACGTTGTGTGAATTATTCTCTGAATGTTTCAAATATTGCTATATTAATAAGACGATATTTCAATATCAAACTGCATCTTCAAATAGATTTGTTTTACAGGGGTTATACGAGGACATACTAAAATTAAATCTATTTTATAGTGGTACTTTTAACATAGATCACTTATACTTGTGGCGGTCGTCGCCCCCGTTCTGTCATCATGTGATTATGATGCAATCTATAACGCATTTATATATATATTAATTTGATTTATGATTAAAACAGTATCTTTCCAATGAATGCAGATCATTTTCTACTACTTACGCATTACCCTAACGTACACGGTGCTAAGCTGTAAATACTTAAAATATTAATAATAATCAGAATACCAATTGAAATATGTAGTTATACTGTATTACTCAGAACGAGAAACTATGGAGCCAAACCAAGATATACCGCTTAAGCAGGGTAAAAAGGCGGCAACATAGCCAAAGTATGGATAGTATTTTTGAATGTGCATTGTTGTCTATGGATGGTGGTGGTCTCTTACCATTAACGAATGAACCTGACTCATTATTCACTATTTCAATTAAAAATAATAGATATTTATGAAACTCATACGTACTTATTATTATTTCTCCTTTGGGTAAAAAGCTTCTCCATATTTTCAAATCTCTGTATGTTGCAGTTTAAGCAAGCAATGATAGCTGACACATCTCGCGCTGAAAAAAATTTAGACAACTAATTAGTGAAACACCCTTAATTTCTTAAAATTACAGATGGTTGTAGATATAGTCATTTACATTGGATACAAACCCTTTCAAAGAAATAACAAGAATTGAAATTAAATCCTAAACAAATATTCTAGAAACTACCAAGAAACTAAAAATAAAATCTAATTGCGAACTTAAACTCTTTATTAAAATAAGATTTAGTTAAACGTCATAAGGTGCCAGGAAGAGTATTTAATTAGTGTTTCAACAAAAGCATTCATATCTCCCTGTATATAACATAAGTAAAATTGTTTGAAAAATTATTTCCATGGAGTTTTGTTAATAAAATAATTGAAAACCAATAATTGGAAAGGTACTTGGAGGGACTTCAATGGAATTAACAGTTTAATTGGCGTAATATTTACTTAAACAAATTCCTAAACAATATCAAAATATTTAAAATATTTATTACGGTAAATAAGAGCTGTTAAACGCGAATGTCTTTATATTAATAATTATTTTGAGAAAAATAATAATCTAATAATAAATATATCTTTCTTGACATAAATATAAATAAAACCTCTTTAGAGTGAATGTTATAGTTTTTCTTTAGTTTGTCTTTGACGTATGATATTGAGGATTCTCATTTCTACCATTTAATTGCATATTTTTAGTTATTTTGGAATTGAATTGTATCAATTCACCTGAACTAAAGACTTTTATTTGTGTTTCTCTTATTTTTTCATGTACATATATTAAAATGTATATTCGCGTAAACGATTCGCTTGGAATTCGTAATCCGTCCAAATTGTTTACAGTAAATTACACGTAATCTTACATTAGATGTTACACTCGTCTAGACCCGACTTTAGACATGACTGAGTCACTAAGACCAAGTTTTCGTGTTTTTTTATAGTATAGCGTAGTAAGATAGTAACCACCGCCGCTCATGGACAACCGCGCAACATTTCGTCCATTCGTTGTGTGGCCGGCTTTATACGCCACTTAAACGTCATTTATCTATCAAATATCTGCAAGCATAAGCAAATTCATATATGGGTTCATACTTAAATAGCATTCTGAATACGCAAAAACCTTATAAAAGAGAATTATTTCTCAACAATAAGGTGGTAGCCAATTCGACCTTCATTTGGCGATCGTGTACCGGAAAGCACATTTGAATTGCTGTAAGTAAAATGAAACTCGATTAACCTTGTATGAATGTGTAAGGTGGTGTAAGGTATAATGGTGGTATATACACAGTCAGCCAGTTTTATATTACTTTTCTTTAACATGTCCTTAATCTCTAAGTTCGAATAATTTCATAATTCAGAATTCAGCTTTCTGAAAGAGGTTTTTCTCAAGACAACTGTGTACATGCTTTGATCATTTTGAAATGAGGAGATCCGTAGATGAAGTAAAGTTACCGACAAGCTAAATTGGCAATGGGCAGGCCACATCGCACGTAGAGTGGATGGCCGATGGGGCCGAAACGTGTTAGAATGGAGACCACGCACCGGCAAGCACAGCGGGGGACGTCCACCCACAAGGTGGACAGATGTCCTTATAAACGTCGCCGTAAGACGCTGGATGCAGGTCGCCTCCGACAGGTATGCATAGAGGTCCAAGGGGGAGGCCTATGTCCAGCACGAACGTCTTACGGCTGAAATCATGATGATGAAATGTGTAAGGTGTCATCTGTGTTATTCTTTATACGAAGATTATTACGCGGCTCATTACTTTACGTAACGCCTTTACGATGTCGTCATCACACACATAAACTCGTGAGGCGTAAAAGTGTAATAAATTTGAAGCATTTTATTAGCTCATTCTTTATTCTCATTAACAATTGAAGTGGGCGAGTAATTAAGAGATGAACCTACCCACTGAGATCGTAGAGGCGTTTTTAATTACAATGGTACTTGTACAAGCGATCGTTATACAGCTATGTAGCTGACCCCGGCAAACTTTGTTATGCCATATAAACCAATATTTTTATAGACCTCCAAAAACAGAGCGTACGTACCCCTTGAAGGCCGATGAATCTGTTGTGGTATCATGGATGATTGATCACTTATCCTAGATGATCCTTCACGAATCCTAACCGATTTTTTATAAAATATCTGTTTTCTCTGTTATAAAATTGGGAGTAGGTCGTAGAAGGATGTAATTTTAGGAATATTTATATTATTCAATGTAAAATTATTAAAAAAAACAAAGAAAATATTGCTTCTTAATATTTAGCAGTATAAAAGAATGTATCTGCAAATCAATCATTTGTTCATAAACTCTTGTTTTAGAAATTTTCACTTTTTTTCGTATAAATCGTGGTTCTAGCATTTTTTCGTATTTTCAGAAATTAATAGGCAAATAAAAATATTATTTGTGTATTATGTCGAGTATAATTTAATTACTTAATATACACTACGCCATACAGAACTTGCCCATACATTTTTCTTATCACAATTAGTAAAGAGATTTTATCTTGCTATTTCGTGTCATGGAGAAATAACACCTATTCTCTCTATTGCGTATAAAATGAAACGTTGACATTTAAGCTTGTGGAATTGCTAAGCCTATCAAAGACAATGGGATATTTTAACTCGCGATTGCTAATGATATTCCTAATGAGCGGATTGTGGCGCAGTTGTCCATGGGCGGCGGTTTTCTTTTACCATATAGGAGACCCACCTACTCCATTGTCTGCTATACTATAAAAAAATAATAATGGTTAATAAATTAAATAAATAACACCGCCGCCCATCAGTAACCGCGCCACAGTTCACGCATTGATTGTGGTGTCGGCTTTTTATGCCGATAAGCGCCACTTTTAAAGGCATCCGATATCTTCACTCAGTTTGCGAAACACAGTATAAGTATCGTTTCACGTTGAGTATTCTGTGAGCCCGTGGTATCACTTCGGACGAGCCGGCACATTTAATGCGTCAGTATGTGCTGCAGCAAGGCTCCCACGGGTAAACCCTTATTCTAATATATAAATTTTATGATGACTGTTAATTATGATAGGAAAGTCATGGTCTTACAATTTATATCTAAGAAATAAATAAAATAAAGGAGCACTATGGTATGAGTGGAGAATCAATAGGGTTTTATGATTTTCTCCTGTACATAAAGTGTGTTGATATTAGCAGCAATCTTACGGAGATTCTTTTATAATGGAATTGGGCTTTTTAAACCCTTATATTTAAATTATAAGTGTTTTTGTTCCAAATATTTGTTTGTAAATTAAATAACTCAACTATCAGTTAAGAGCAATTATGTTCAATAATGTCTACGGAAATAGATTATAAAAGATCTCAAGAAAAAATCCTAATCGCGAATTATATGTATGTAAAATTGTCGTGTCACCAAACTATAACTTGTTTATTTTTTATTACATAATTTTTGAAGATTAGATAGTTTCAAACGTGGGTGTAAACTTAAGTAATGCAAAGTGTATATTACGTTAACGTAAGTACTGATTAATTACGAAGATCTGTCTTTGAAATACCAAGATCCGATATTTATACTTTCATATTAAATAATAAATTAAATAAAATTGTAAATGAGCTCATTCTTAGAATTTGACTGAATGATAGAATACCTATCAGTTTTCATATCTCGGATTTGAGGATTGGATTGTCAGAAGATATTGCATATATTATATTTGTAAATAGCATTATATTATATATCATTGAATAAATTTATATGTATATTGCTCAAATATTTTTGAGCAATATACATATAAAATTGGGTTTTAGTCCTTTAGATCCTAATGAATTTCTTCGCAAATAAAATGTTTTTTTAATGATACGTGGAAGGTTAATGAGCAGGTGACTCACCTAGATTAAGTGGTCGTCCGTCCATGAATTTTCCCAGCTCCAGCAATGCCGCGGGTAGGTTGCCAACCTATTAGGGATAAGTACGCTCATTCTTAAGAGACCTTAAGTCGTATTGGCTTGGAAATTCCTCTGCAGGTAGCTGATTCCACTGAGTGGTGGTGGAAGTTTTGACCATATCAAAATTGATTATATTTCAGTGAATTTATATCATTTATCTTACGCACATTAAAGTTACGCACATTCTCTGAAACAAACACCACTGATTTACCACAAATACCTCGAAAATATGCACCTTTGATAAAATAATTTTAAACATGACGCAATCTGTATTGCTTTAGCGCTAAAACTCTTCATGACAATTGATACGTCAAAGCGCAGTTGTCAGTTACTTAAACAAACCTATTTGTTTTTTAAATATTGTTCTTTTGAAGTAGCAATTACATTCACGATGAGACAATTAAAAGACACTTAATCCTATAACTAACTTCTATTTTCAAATGTTATTCTTGTTAATCTTATTAAAAATTTTAACTATATTTCTATTTTTAATACGGGTGAGACTGAGGTTGAGATTATAACTATTAATAACTATAATTAACTATATTATATAATGTAATTGCAAATATTACCGGTTCACAGACTATTAAGGATATTAAATAAAACAAAAATAATAAACAAATATTTGCCAGTATTTTGACATTTTATAGATAAGTAAGTTAAACTTTGATTGTCAATTACGAGGATTCGTTTTACTTTTTCTGTTGTTAACTGGCTAAATCAAAATTCAAGTTTTATTGTCATTTTAAAGGAGTGATTTTTCAAGCACGTGCTACAATAACTTTAAAGTTTGATATAATATGACATTACTTTAAAAATGTGTTCAAATATCTTATTCATCGTTCAGAAAATCAAGAATATGAAAGTATACGTTTATAAAAGAAATCGTTGGGTAAGTAAATTCAACTGTATAGAACTTTTGCAATATGTTTTCTGGAAAATTTGCTTTGACTTGACAAATAAACTGAACAATGTATCGACAATGCGAGACGATTTACAACAAAACTGAATATTGTGATAGAAATTGTATTACGATCTATCAGGATAAAACGTTTTATTGTATTTCTTATTTCATTGATTAAAAAAGAATATAACCTTAAACCTTAACCATAAACCTTCTTTGTGTGATAATTTTTTAAATTTGATTTAGTAAAAAAATGTTTGTAACTTCAGTATCTTCTTTTTATCTTTCATATTTTTTATTCTTTTATATTTTACACCCGTGGGAGAGCCATGCATATTCCTATATATTAGTGCGTTAGCACTATTTAGGCCGGCTCGTTCGAAGTAATACCACGGGTTCACAAAATACTCAACGTTAAACGGTATTTGTACTGTGTTTCGCTGAATGAGCGAGGATATTGGAGGCCCTTAAAAATTCCGCTAAAATGGCGTAAAAAGCCGGCAACACAACCAATACGTTGACTGTGACGTGGTTGTCAATGGGCGGCGGTGTTCTCTAAAGGCTAGGATAAGCAGACTTGTTCTCTAGGCTTAGCAGTCTAGGGGATTCCCTCGTGCGGAGAACCGCTTTTCATAAAAAAATATAAATCTAAATTTATTTCTCTATCAGTGCATTCTTGCAATGTGTACCTTAATTAATAATATATCTTTTAAGTCATCGCAAACTGTCACAATTACAAATTACGTTTTTATGGCATAGCGGATAACGGAGCAGGTGGGTCTTCTACATGGTAAGAGAACATCGCTGCCCATAGACATCCGCGCAACAGTCCGCGCATTGGTGATGTTGTCGACTTTTTACGCCACTTAAACGTCATTTTAAGGGCCTCCAATATCCTTACTCACTCTGCAAATACAGTACAAGTACCGTTTCACGCTTAGTATTGAAGTGAAGTTATATAAAATTAAGTTAATAACTATTTTACAGCATCTTTTATTTTCTGATTTAAATATATGATGTGAGTTACAACCACGTTGTGACATTGCTAAATTGAGTTCTTTACGAAGTAGGCGACCTTTTTCATTTCACCAATTTAATTGGCCCCGAGAAAATTGGTCTACAATCTCGATTCTAGATTATTCTGATGAGAATTTATCGCATAGAATGTTATGTAAATTAAAACAGTAAAATTGGAATAATATATAACCAAAAAATATATGATTAACCTGCAATTGTTATCTACATATTTTTTTATTAATCCTTAATTTAATTTAAACGCGGAATTACAAATAAATGCTAAACAGTAGATAAATGTTAACTTAAAATATTTTTAAATTCCAAGATTATATAAATATACCCAATTTATATAAAACTAATATTATTCTTATAACTCATTTTCTTTTTAATTATTTTTTTATAGTATTGCGGACAACGGAGCAAGTGGGTTTCCTATATTATAAGAGAACAACGCCGCCCATGGACAACCACGCCATAGTTCGCGCATTGGTTGTGTTGCTGGCTTTATACGCCGCTTAACCAGCACTTTTAAGGGATTCCGATATCCTTACTTACTCTGCGAAACACAGTACAAGTACCGTTTCACGCTGAGTATTCTGTGAGCCCGTGGTACCACTTCGGAAGAGCCGTCCAAATAAGTGCGTCAGCATGGCTCTCCCACCGGTGTAAATGTGTAATTTTGTTCATTAGTATGGCAAAATCTATTTTGAAATTTTTTGTACGATTATGAGAATTAAATATGTGTAAGCCTTTATAGAAGCAAGCTGAAGTTGTTTTCCATACAAAACTAAGCTTAGCTTAAAATTGTGGTCTTGCCAGCAAGCTGCTTATGAAGCTTAAACCAAGGGATTACCTGAAGAGAATTATAACAACATAAGCTACTGGCTTTATAGCTTGTTTTGGATAAATCTAACAAACACTGATATTTTGGAGATGGCCTTCATAATGCGTCTACGTCTTCAAACTTGCAAGATGTATATTATCTATCGTTTAAAATGAGTACCAATTATATAAAAAAACTGATTATTTAAAATTCTATAGCGGACAACGGAGCAGGTGGGTCTCCTATATGATACGAGAACACCGCTGCCCATGAACAACTGCGCCACAGTCCGCGCATTGCTTATGTAGCCGGCTTTTTACGCTGCTAAGCGGCTATTTAAGGGCCTCCGATATTCTTACTGACTCAGCGAAACACAGTAAAAGTACCGTTACAATACCATTTAACGTTGAGTATTCTGTGAGCCCGTGGTATACATTCTGAACTGAAATATGTGGATGAAGCTTAAAGGCAACTATTCAAATAATCAATGTCCTAAAAGTAGGGTTTCTTTATTTATTCGTAATGTAATTTAATAGTGACAAGTTTTTATGAAAATAGGTAAGCAAACCAGCAGGAAATTCATCTAGGATAAGCGGTCCTGCGCCTATGAACATCTACAGCCTATGCAAATCCGCATGTGCGTGCTGCTTTTAGGGATGCATGCCTTGGTATTTTAATGTAATACTTTTGTTGCCACACATAGCTACATCTTACCGCTGTATTCGTGTCTGCATATTATATTCGTGAAATTCCAAAATTAACTTTTAAAAATTACCGACTAAAACTAATTCGCTAGACGCAGTAAAAGCTTTGTGCAATAAAATTTCCAATGGACAGGATATGTAACATCAATATTTATATTAAATAATCACGTCTGGTTTTAATCTCGTTCAAATTACAGCTATAGCTTAAACACGCATTCAATTTCTAACTGAAATAACTGTTAAAGAAATTTATACGATTTCTTTTTTACCCGTGGGAGAGCTATGATGACGCACTTATAGAGTCGGCTCGAAATGACACCACGTGCTCACAGAATACCAGCGTAAAACATTAATTGTATACTTGTCCTTGGTTTTTATTGAGTAAATAAGGAGGGAGGGGTATATCGTGAAGGAATTTTACAGATTAAACGGCGTAAAAAGCCGATAACACAACCAAATCGCGAGTTGTAGTGTGGTTGTCCATGATCGGCGGTGGTCTATTAGCTTAGAGAAGACTCGCCTGCTCTATTGCGCTCCATACAATAAAAAAGAGGCCATTCATATTAAATAATTAGAATTAATCTTATTAATTATGACGTTAATTGGCTATGTGGGCCTATTCGAAAGAAACATATTTTATTTTGACAAATTATATTAATTACACACAACAAAGGTTTTATAATTTTCACGTATTTTTTATGAAAACAAACGAGTAGTTGACTCGCCTAAAATAAATGTTTTCAGCCCATACACACTCACAGCGTTTGCTGGCCTCCGGGTGCGTGGCCGGCCTTTTAGGGATAGGTACACTTTTCTACTCTCTGCGCTATTCCTTCCTCTTAAATTAATTAATTCCTGTTGTATGTATAAGACAATTATAGTATTGAATAAATTAGGAATCTTTACAATAATAAACCAATTGTGTTGTTCCAAATATTTTATTTATTTATAACATGTGCATACAAAATATCAAATTTAAGTTTAAAATATAAAATAATGAAAACACAACAGTTTAAACATATATGTTAATACAGTAATACTTCGAAAAATACACAAAACCAAAACACAAACAAGATAAACTTAAATCGACAGAGGTATCCATAAAAATACAGATCATTGATATAATTCACGTAGAGCATCCAATACAGAGAGACGATAAGGTCTCAATGTCTTGAAACAACAATGTTCTCCAGCCAAGCTTGGCATTCGCTTATACGTTCGACACGATCTGTTTACCGGGGCAAGAGATACAGTCAGCTCGCTGAAGTGCGCGTGCCTTTTTTTATAGTATTGAGGCAGGGAGCAGATTGGTCTCCTAAATGGTAAGACACCGCCGCCCATGGACAACCGCGCCAGAGTCCACGCATTGATTATGTTATCAGCTTTTTACGCCACTTAAGCGTTTTTTAAGGCCATCAGATATTTTCACTCAGCGAAACGCAGAAGTACCGTTTCAGGCTGAGTATTCTTCGAGTCCGTGGTATCACTTTCGACAAGCCGGCCCTAGTGCGTAGGCATTCGCTTCAGCATTGCTCTCCCACGGGTGAAAGTTATATATAATTAAATATTTTTTTTTATTGGAAATTTGCTTGTGTAATAATAACAAAACCAATAATAAAACCCCACGCGTAAGAAGTAAAATTTCTTAGGTTGGAAATTAATACGTTATTTTGTGGGATTCATTGAATTTGTCGTGGTTTAGAGATCTAACCAAAAAGTTATTGTTCAATTTCTATTCTGATAAAACGCTTTTCTGTAAAGGTTGATCAAGAAAGTGAAGGAAGAAGTTTATCGTCATAATAAACTTTACTTAACATCAATTATATAAAAATAAACCCAAAAGAAGCCACTATGGTTTTTTTGGTAAAACACTTTAGCAAAGAATTTAATATGTTCTGTCAGTCTTGCTAATATAAGGTCATGTACAGTTTGTTGCAACGTAAGCGATCTTTACCAAAAATACGCCACGTGCGTTCCTTCACAGCAGTAAGAAGCTTCCCTCTTCCTTAATATTTCCCATACCGATCCCCGCGCGCTTCCAAAGACTATATCCAAGACTGTACATAGCAGAGCACTCCATCCATTTTCGTTTACATTTCACCTTGAGGCATGTTTTGATTTACACTCAATGCCGAACGCACCTAAAGAAATTTAACTAAATAAATTAGGAAAAACAATAATTTCAAAGGTAATTCTCACCCGTGGAAGTCATGCTGAAGCACGCACAAATTGGGCCGGCTCGTCCGGAACGATACCATGGGATCTCAGAATAATCAGTGTGAATCGGTACTTGTAGTACTGTGTTTCGTTTAGTGAGGATATCTGAAGCCCTTGAAATTATGCCGCTTAATCGTCGAAAATCCTGCAACACAACCAAAGCGCGGGCTATGGCCCGATTGTCCATGGCGTTATTCTCTTACCATATAAGAGACCTACCTGCTCCGTTATCATATCAGCTCCGTTAAAAATTATTATATTATTAAAAATTAATCTTTATTTTTGAAACAGACAATTTAACTTAAATACATCATTATAAATACATTTCAACTATGGAACACATTCAAAGGAGTTAGCAGTTAGAACAAGTTACTTTTACTAATTTTCATTCAGCTTTCATTCATTAACCTTATTTATAACTCCAACGAAATGTCATAGTTATACTAATCTATCTTCAACTACAATTTATAAAATAATATATGTTAGTTTACACCCGCGCTGAAAAAATATTTTTGTTTGTGTTGTCAACTTTTCTCGTCACCTCCCATAACCTCACTCATTCAGCGAAACAATATTCCGTGAGCAACTGATATCATCACGAGTAGGCCTTATTGGTACATCAGTGTGGCTGTGTATAGGTGAAATTTTAGAATTTAAATTATCTCCGATAATTTTTTTAGTTTTTCAGTCTACAATAATATTTATAATTTTCTTATAAATTAAGGTGTAAAACCGAATTGTATTATTATTTCGTATTATTACGTCCTTCTCGTCCGAAGTGATACCACGATCTTACAGAATAAGAGCGTTCAACGCGTTTCGCCTAATTATATCGGAGAATATCGGAGGCACATAAAATTATACCGCTTAAAAAGTGTTAATAGCCAGCAACACAACCAGTCCGCGTATTGTGGCGCGGTTGTGCGTGGGCGTCGGTGATTTCTTTCCATAGAGGAAGCCCACGTTCTCTGTTGCCTAATATAATAATAGCCTTTATTATATCAGGCAACAGATTTGATAATGCCTACAGTGTTGGTACATATTAAAATCAGTATTCTATAATATATTAAAATTAATGTTTTTTTTAATGATAATACCTAGTAACTACATCGTCTGTTTTTCTCTTAAAAACCTCCTTCACATTACGTTGCCTTACATACAATAAAAATGTATTCTAGTATTTTTCAACTTATTTCTGAGACTGGTAATAAATAAATTATTTACATAGGAAATCGACGTCCCAACGGATGACGGTAAGATAAAAATTTGACCGCAGAGAGCCGCATCTATTCTAAGCATATATTTGCTTCAGCCAGTGGCCTAGAAACTTGTAGATTATTTAAAGAGAGCAAATGCATTTGTGTATAGTCATACATTTTTCTGAGAATTTATTCCTTTGTTTCCTCTTTTGTTTTAGTCGTAAATCATGTAGATGGAGGCACCTTAGAGGCTTTTGTTTCAGATATAAATCGGTATAAAAGATGTAAATACGGCAAATATTAAATATTATTTCCCTATTATATTAGATATTGAAAAAAATGGTAATTGGATAATGGATTGGGTAATTGATTGAGACGTTTACGAGTTTTTTGCTAAGCAACAAGTTTGGTGATTCACTTCTTATCTTATTATGCGGGATAATCATCTATTCAAAGATCAATACAACAATCTTCGATAATTTATTTATTTCTTACAATATAGACCGACAAAACAAACCTATAACAATAACGTCAAATCATCTGTCACTCTATACAATATTGCTATCCAAATAAAATATAATATAATGACATAAAATAAAAGGAATAAAACAGACTTATAATAATTCTTTCCGAAAAATATTTGGTGTTTGCGTGTGTCAGTGTGTTTGTTTTCGAATGTATGGAATTGCGTATCAGTGTGTGTGTCTGTTTCTTAGAGAGAGTGAATAAGAGTTTTCTGTTTCGGTGTAGTCCCGTTTGAGATTGCAACGAATCACTAGTTTATGCAAGTTTGGACATGTTTGTTCCGGCTCGAACGTGCCGGTTGGCACACCTCCGCGATCATTTGAACGTCACTGAATATGCTCGCGCCGTTATATATTTTAATAGACAAGAGATAGAACCCGATACCGCTCGCTTTATGTCTTATAAGACGACTTCGCTAGGTCATACCTAAACTAACACAACATAAATATTTATATAACATAGCGTGAAACTGTACTTCTGCACTGTTTCTCTAATTGAGTGAGGATATCGGATGCCTTTAAAAATGCCGCCCAAGCGGCGTAAAAAGCCGGCTATACAACCGAGGACTGTGGCATGGTTGTCTATAGACGGCATTCTCTTACCATATTGGAGACCCACCTGCTTCTTTGTCCGCTAAACCATAAAAAATTACATTTCTCCGCTAATATAATATATTAATCGGGGGATATTTTCTTTTTCAGAATGCACGATGGAAGACTACAACGAGAGCCTCATTTTCAACGACACAGAGAGCTATAAGCCTTACTCGCAGCGCCCGGAGACTTACATAGTTCCGATATTATTCGCTTTCATCTTCATAATCGGCGTTGTCGGGAATGGAACACTAGTTGCTGTGTTTATACGGCATAAGGCAATGCGAAATGTGCCAAACACGTATGTTTTTTATATACAACTAGACCAAAAATCTTTGTAGCTAAGTGAATTCGAAATCCCGGTCCAAAATTGATAGAATTCAATATATTATTTATTTAATCTTTGGAAGTGCTTGACTAGGCCAAGCGAATATCTTAACACTGTTGCACCCGTAGCAGTGCCATGCTGAAGCATATGCTCATGCACTAATTGGGCCGCCATGCCCGAAGTGATACCATGTCACCGCTTCACGCTAAGTGAAATGCTTGATTATGTGTTTTACTGAGTAAGTGAGAATATAGAAGGCTCTTAAATTATGCCGCTTAAGCATCGTAAAATGCTTTTGTGGCGCAGTTGTTCATGGTCGGGCGGTGCTCTCTTACCATATAGGAGTCTCATCTGCTCCGTTGTCTGCTGTACCATTAAAAAATTTAATTAAAACCCCGTATGGTAAAGAAAAACTTCTAATATTAAAATTATTATAAAAATAATCCATATAAAAATTATTGTCGTTTCTTTGTTAACATGTTTCTATTAATTTCATTCTAATGCAGATATGTAAGAAATTTCAATGTATTAAATTAAAAAAAATTGTTAACAGAGCAACAACTTAATATTTATTTTATTTTATAGTATAGCGGACAACGGATCAGGTGGGTTCCCTAAATTGTAAAAGAACACCGCCACCCATGGAAAACCGCGCCACAGTCCGCGCATTGGCTGTGTTACCGGCTTTTTACGCCACTTAAGCGACATTTTTTGATTCATTTGTTGATAAAAAATGGATTTATAGATCTTATAGACATATTAAGTAATTATAAACTGTTTAAGTATCTCGATGGAGTTACTTAAATACACTATAAAATGCTAACATTTTTAGAGAAAAAATAAAAAGTCATTTCCCCTGACAATTGCTGATCACCGCTGCCGCTTCAAAGTTTTTGTTATATTTATCCTCTCGCTGCCATTCATGAAGACGCGTTTTAGTTTATTTTTTTTAATTGTCGCAACTAGTTTCGTCCTTTTGTTGATCTACGTTTATATTTAGATGTTATTGTGTCACTTATGGTTGTAGTACTATTAAAAACAAATGAATACTTTAAAAAGTAACAGTAAAAGAATTTTTCGAAGTCCTGGGGATCACTTTTTGGTATTAACAATAAATATTTTGGTCTTTTTTCTGTCCACCCACATGGACAGACGACATAATATAGGTTGCCGGATGACACTAGATACAGGTCTCCACAGATAGGTATGCATGGAGATCTACGGGGAGGCCTATGTCCAGGAGTGGACGTTTTACGGCTGAAATAATGATGATGATTTTGCAATGTTAGTAGAAAATAGGTAACAGTAAAAGTCTTCTCCGTGGTTCCATTTTTGCATTTAAGGGAAAACAATATATTTTCTTAGGTAGACCCTATATAACATATGAAAACATAAAAAAATACTACGCAAAACCCGAAAAATAGTCGTTAAATATAATTGATTGATTACATCACTTAAATTATTTAAATTTTTTGTAACTACATTAAACTTTATCAAATAATTATTTATTCTATTATATATATATTATTTATTCTAAGGTCATTCGAGTCGGTCTACTGTAATTTTTCAAAGCCTTAAAACCAAATCTTAATTACAACACAGTATGTAAATTACAGCAATTTTGTAACTTCCCGCAGTAATAACCTGTTATACTGTGTCGTTATTGTAATGTTTGTCGGAAGTTATTCCGATTGCGTGCCAATAACCATTTTTGGAAACATTTTTGTTCCTGTTTTACGATTTATGCAATTTCAAGTTAGTTTAATGGAAGATAATAGTACAGAGTGATTTCAGATTACAGTATTTATAAATCATTATAGTAAAAGCCACCGACACAGCCGTGTCTTTACTGGGTCTAGGGATGTATATGGAGAAAAATCACTTATTTTAGGTGAATATCCTGGTTTTATTTAATTTTGCCTTCCGATTTTTACAACAAAAAATATTTAATTAGCATACCACAATTATTTTATAAATACGGAGGCAAACTAGAAAGAGGCCCACCTAGGATACGCCATTCTACGCCCATGGACATTCTCAGCCCTTCCCTAGTCAAGGGTGTGTTGCTGGCCTTTTAGGTATAGGTATAAATCTACTTATAAAAGCTTTGTTAACTAATAACGGTTTGATAACTAAACTAACTATGATTTAATTTTCTGTTTACAATAATATTTTTCATTGATATAAAGCTATAATCAAATCTTAAGCTTTAGTAACGTTTAAGTAGTATTCAACTTGAAAGTAAAACTTTTATTTGGGGTTTTCTTAATACAATTCATATAACAATTGTATCCAACAAAAAACGAATCTTTTTAGGGTTTATTTTCACATTTCATTAACATACAATTTCAAATACCTATTCCAATATATTACAGTCATTTAAAAATATGTTTGCTGTGATGAAATCGCTTACCAGTGAGAAAACCACATTATTGTTTTAATTTGCGTAATTTATTAAATAAAGTAAATATAGGTAGGTTTGATGTTTTTTTAAGCGCCTTATTAATTTTGTTTCCTATCTTATTTCTTTGAAAAGATAAACATCATGGCTATTGACTTTAACTTCTTAACTTCCTTTAACTTCTTATTGCCCCAGATATCGGTGAGTAAACCGGGGTGCCTGCCCCGGTTATCCCTCTTTCCTATTTTTTATACAAAACACTTCCAGTCATACTTTTATGCGGATTTATAGTTAAGCTTTAGTTAGTAAACACATATTCAGTTGATTTCATCATCATTTCAACCGTAAGACGTCCACTGCTGGACATAGGCCTCTCCTTTGGATCTTCATGCGAACTTGTCGGAGGTGACCTGCATCCAGCATCTTCTGGTGACTTTTATAAAGACGTCTATCTATCATGTCGGTTGACGTCCTGCGCTGCGCTTCCTAATCCGTGGCCTCCACATTAACACTTTTCGGCCCCATCGGCCATCTGCTCTGCGTGCACTATGGCCTGCCCATTGCCACTTTAGCTTGCAAATTCGGTGGTGTATGTCGGTGATTTTAGTCCGTCTACGAATCTCCTCATTTCTGATTCGATTACGCAGAAAAACTCTGAGCATAGCCCTTTCCATAGCTTGCTGAGCGACCCTGAGCATTGAGATGAGGCCGATAGTGAGAGACCACGTTTCCATGCCGTATGTCATTACTGTTAACACACACAGTTATCAGTGACATATCAGTTCACTATATAACTCAGTTGGTTTACTGTGACTTAATAATACCTTATTAAACCCTGGCTTAAAAATATTTCAAATAAGGCATTTATAAACAGGGGTATTTCCAAACCAATACAACTTTGGGACCTTCAAGAAGAAAGCGTACACCTTTCTTAAGGGCGGGCAACGCACCCGCGGCTTTGCAGGGGGGGTGTGTGTGGGTGGGTGTGTACATGGGCGCAGGACCGCTTGGCCAAGATGAGCCTCCAGCTCGTTTGCTACCAAGGGTGTAAAAAAAACCAGACAATACGTAAATCTAAAATAGATTTTAAGCAATTATAAGAATTCGAAAAGTTGTACGATAATTATCCTTATTTAACTTTATAAATTGGAAATAAATTACCGTAACATCATTATAACTTTTTGATATTGTTGTTAGAAACATAATAACGATATTTATACCATATATATATAATTTCATTGCATAAAGTTTTATATTATAATATGAAGTTATTCACCCGGCCACACTCAAGCCCTTTCACAGACCGAATAATTTATAAATTAAATTATAATTGTCCGACCGGGATTCGAACCCGATACTTTTCACATAGTATTATATCCTTACATATGAAATTGGAGTTTTGTTCCTTTTATTGTGTACTTTACAAACTTGTTCACTTTACCAATTAAATTCAAATGGGTTAACACAGTTTTATCACTTATATCACTGTCTGCATCTCTTTTCGACGTAGTTTCCGATGGATCCCCTTCCACAACAGCCATAAATTCTCCATTAATATTTTTGATCTCCAGCAGTCCGTGGATCTTCTTCTTCAAGTCAAAATTTCGAGGAGGAAATCATTGGTAATTAAATTTTTAGTGGCATTGAAGCCTCCATCTCAGTCTCCAATTTCTGCAGCATTGGTGCCACGGTGATACTCGTAAATAACACAATTCCAGTTTTTGATTATTGAAATGCAAAAAAAAACAAATATTAAAATACAAAATGCTTAACGATTTTCGATATACAAATACATGACGAAATATATTTATAAATTTTAAATTGTAATTCCAAACCAAATAGGACATATTAGCCATCTAAGTAGCCATTATGACAAATGCCAATTTCATATGTACAGACCTACTGCTAAGAAAATATAATAAATTACAGCATACAAACAAAATACTGGCTCAGTTCTATTATTAGAAAGTTATGTTTACATCAAGAGATAAACAAGTGATTAATTTGGACGATTTATCATATAAATCCCATTTGATTTATCTGAAGGATATGTCTAGAAAACAAATTTCGAGAGATCATAAGTTCACCGAAATATTGACTTATAAATAACTGTTTATATGTTGTAAGATATATTTCTATTTTAATATTGTTTTGTAGATGTAGTAAGTGAATTGTAGTAAAATACCTGTCCGTAAACGGCAAGCAATAGACCCGCGGCCCTGATGAGTGCTTCCTGCTCGTTGGCCACAGCTTTCATAAAAAACATTAGTAAACATTAGCTTAATATTTCCAACTAAATTATCCAACGTTTTAACTAATAAAAAATGTTTGTCCTTTCAGGTACATTCTGTCGTTGGCGCTGGCTGATCTTCTAGTCATTGTAACCTGTGTGCCATTTACCTCTATCGTCTATACCTTGGAATCTTGGCCATGGGGTGATACAGTCTGCAGGCTGTCAGAGGCTGCCAAGGACGTCAGTATTGGAGTATCAGTTTTCACTCTAACAGCGTTATCAGCGGATCGCTACTTCGCCATAGTGGATCCATTGAGAAAACTACATGCTACAGGTAAGTTTTTAAACGTTTTATTAAAATAGCGTGCCAATTTTCTTAATTTTACAAGTACTATAGGTACACCAATATAAGCTAGCGTAAAGTATTAAATCCCCGGTCTAAATAACATTTATAATTATTATATTATAATTAAAGATTATTTAAAATAAATAAAGAACTGTACAGTAAAAATTCACTTGATTTCCCAAAGTACTTCAAATTTTGTCAATTGTATTACATCTTACATTTAGCCATTAGAAGATATATGAAGATAGAAGAAGAGGTATCTTCATATTTTCATATATAACATCAGTGGTATTATTTCTCGACTTTTAAGTGAAATATATCACTTACCTTTAATTTTAAATAATTTATGCTTCCAATTTCACCAAATTTAAGTATAGAACTTTTAAAACATATTTTTTAAATTAATGTAAAATTTGACGCGCTCCTACTTGCGAAGCCTTTTTCACGAAAAGCGACTTTTTACGTGCTATGATGCCACAATCAAACAAAGATATATCGTCACGCATATACCATCCTTTCGTTAAATACAATTTTTATTCTATAGTGGACAACGGAGCATTTGGGTCTCCTATATGGTAAGAGAACACCGCCGAATAAATGCGCCACAGTCCACGCATTGGTTGTGTTGTCGGATTTTTACGCCACTTAAACTGTACTCTGTGTTAAAGTGCCTCCGATATTCTCACTCACTCTGCGAAACACAGTACAAGTACAGTTTTACGCTGAGTAATCTGTGAGCCCGTGGTATTACTTCGGACGAGCCGGCCCAACTAGTGCCGCAGCATATGCTTCAGCATGGCTCGACAATAATTACGACATTCGCCTGGCGACTGTCAAGTTCTTCCAGAGACGGAATAAATTATAATTGTCCGGTCCGGGATTCGAACCCGATACCTCTCGCTTCATGATACACTTTTAAAACTATTTAGCTACGCTGGGCTCTCAAAATTCTCTCACAATCTTTGAAGTTACGGCACAAATTTATATCGTATTGGGGTACATACATTTATCAGTACTAAACCACGCCGTCAACTTTGAGTGATAAATTGCATATTGTTACCATCTCTTGACTTCACAAGCTTTTTACGTTCCTTTAATATCACCTCGGTCTCAATCTTCATATAGATTTTATAATAAATATTTAAATGTAACCATTTAAACTTTAAATACGGTATTTTTATTTTTGTATAACGTAATTGTTCTGAATAGTCCTATCCAAACCAATACGACTTGGAGACCTTCAAGAATATATACACTTTCCTTAAAAGCCAAAGCTCTGCAAGTCTTTGTCCTAGGTGAGCCTCCTGCCCTTTTGCCAACGATGGTATAAAAAATCCATATATATCAGAGTATCAGTAGCTGATTCTAAAGTGTGATGTGTCGTACAAAATCTTAAAAACGATCAGTTCTCATAAACATTTTATGACTGTCTTGCTGATGTGTATTTGTTATTGAAGAATAATCGAGACAAAACATCAACAAAAGTTATGATGAAAAAGATACGCAAAGTAAAATCATTTGTTTTTCATTTTCTTTCATGTTCGTCAGCATCTGTTACGAAAATTATCAGATATGTACTCAAGAGAGCCTCGTGTATAATTTGATTACTCTTGAAGTAAGAAAATCTTTTTAATACCTTCGTCAAAGTGACATACCATGAAAACAGCTGCTAAGAGAAAACAAATTTCAACGTCTGTTATGCTTGAAATATTTTTCATTTTTTATTTGTGTAGGGCACAACAGAATAGGCGGAATCCTTTATGATAAGAAACCACCACCTCCCATGGATAAATACATCACAATCTACGCTTTGATATATTTATTTTAACTTTTTGTAATTATTATAATATGTATATATATTACATTTCGTAACAGTTACTTTATTTGCATTACATTTTAGCCATGTGTTTTCCTTAGCTAGGAACTTGATGAAAAAATTTTAAAATAAAAACTGCTATCATTTCGCGTAGAAACTTTAATTCATAAAAAAAGAAATTTAATATTTTATTACGAAACAGAGAAAGGGTCGTTCAGCAAAGTACACAATTATATATCAACAATGTCGCTTGAGATTTCTACGTTAATAGCTCCGATTTCAAATATTAATCTACAAAAGTTTAACGATAAACGATGTAACATATATAAACACGTCTAACTGTTCTTCCCGAATCTGGACGTGTATGTAATGAGTATATAACTTTATTAAAACATTCAAAGATGGCTCTTATGGTAAATATATATTTAATTTTAGATAAAAAAGACATTTCCTTACACACTGACACTCCTTTTTTCTTAAACAAGGTTGAAAATTACTCTATACAGCCAAATATTAGTATTAAAACTAAACACAAACACACAGATAACTGTTTTAAAACAATATCAACTTTAAATCACAGAATACTACACGGTACACAGGATATCGGAGTCACTTAAAAGTGCCGCTGAGGCTGCGTAAAAAAGCCGGTAACACAACTCGGTTAACTCTCCTATATGGTAAGAGATAACACAACGGTTATCTCTTACCATATAGGAGACACGCCTGCTCTGTTGGCCGCTATGCTAAGAAAAATATCAAAACGTACTAAATGTTAACAATATTATTTGTTATTTAAACTATTTAACCTACATATTTTAAATATTTTTTATTAGAGCATATATTGAAATATGACATATGGATCTGAAACGTGGTCGCTTACGATGGGTCTAATGGAGAAGCTCAGAGTCACTCAGCGAGCTATGGA
>DWCF01001352.1:0-31501 GCA_018230265.1 Delias oraia | reverse complement strand
AGGATAATAACATAAACTCATATGGTAGGGTTCTGTATAGGGCCCGCGATAACTACCGCCTCCGCTGGATACGAGGACCTAGCTACGTCGCCAGACTCACCCTGGTGAGCTTTCGACCGGCTGCTCAGGCGTCTCAGACCCCACGAAGGCTCAAGCCAAGGTTCGTGTCTCGCAGGAGACGCTTTTGCGCTAGTCGCGACTAAAAATCAAATCCACCCTCCTCGTAAAGGTCATATGGCCGACCGCAGACTGCCCTTTCAAAAAAAATCTAATATGTAAATGCATTTTATTTTTCAGACGCCTGCCAAATATCAGTTTAGCTATGAGGTAGATGATTCTGAGACTGGCACACAATTCGGTCATAAAGAACAGAGAGACGGTGAAGTTGCTATAGGGGAGTATAACGTGGTACTGCCTGACGGTAGGAAACAAATCGTTGCGTATGAGGCTGACCAGGATGGATACAAGCCTCAAATACGATACGAGGGTTTGTTACTCTTTTCATCAATGTAATAATAACTTGCTCACAACTTGCACTGTATTTCAGAGATAAGTATTTATTTAAAACATATCTAAAAAAAATTTACGCAGTTATTTATTTTTAATAGTTGACCGTAAGTATATTTTCAGAATGAATCACAATGCAGGCGTATTTAAAATGGTATCATCAGATATATATAAAAAGGCTTTTTGTTTGAAAACACCGGTTACGTTCGTTTCACTGGTCTCGATTCAAACTGTTCAGTGTATGTACTGAAATGTTTCAGTATTTAAAATATATTTTCACAATTTCAGGAGATGCATCTGGTTCCGGATCTGGTTTTGGGTCTGGCTTTGGTAAATATTTAAATTTATATCCTCAATGATTTACATGAGAACCCTATTATTAATTAATTCGTATTACGTTTGAATAAAAAGTGAACAAGTTTGTTTAGGAAAACCTCATTCAAAATCTTAGGGCTCTATAGCCTTCTATGTCGAACTTATAGAAAAACCACGTAGCCATAATTATCACGTAACACAAATCGCGGGAGAGCCATGCTGAAGTATATGCTGACGCATTAATTGGGCCTGCTCGTCCGTAATGATACCACGGGCTCACAGAATACTCAGCGTGAAACGATACTTGTACTTGGTTTCGCAGAGTAAGTGAGAATATTGGAGGCCCTTAAAAATGCCGCTTAAGCGGCGTAAAAAGCCGCCTATATAACCGATGCGCGGATTGTGACAGCGGTGTCCTCTTGCCATATAGGAGACCCACCTGCTCCGTTGTCCGCTATACCATAAAAAATAAAATAAATAATTTGGAGGTAAACTTCTCTGTAGTTACATAATTTGTTTTAATGAATTTTAGGGAGTGGACGGGGTAGTAGTGGCAGCCAAGGATACCCACGAGGTGGTTCAGGTGCCGACGCATTTACCAATGCTGATGCTGGGTACTCTCGAGGCGCTCCTCAAGATGGATTTGGCCAAAACGGCCAGAACGGCCAAAACGGACAGAACGGACAGAACTTCCAAAGCTCCGGATATCCTGGTCGCCCCCAGGGTCAGAGAGGATCTGGTTTTGGATCAGGTGGTGACAACGACGGCTATCCAAGTGGTGGACCCAATGGCCTTAGAGGTTCAGGATATTAATAACCGAGTATTAGTGATCATCAACAGACCCCAGATTGTGCTCAATATTTTCCCACTATACGATTTGTAAATAAATGATCAAATAAAACAGGTGTTTAATATAGATAGCATTTAATAACAAAAAAAATCATATAAAGCTCATTTGAAAATGCGAAAGTATACTATGTTTCTTCGTATACATTTATCCTAATATTGGTCAATACATCATATCTCAATACGTTCTATATAGAAGTTTAGGTAATATAGAGAAATATTACTAATTTATAAAAGTTTATTATTTAAAAGTGATTTGCAAAAATTAAACATTGTTATCTAGACAACAGTAGCTTTAAGCTCTATTGTAATTTTAAAAAATGCGATTTAAAGTATTCGTTGTAACAATAATACCGCCATAATACTTGAAATTGGGACTTTCAACAGTTCGCCGCGATCTGGAAAAACATTCACGTTAATGAGAAAAAGCTTCATTATTTTAGTGGCATATAACAGACTAGAAAGCCTTAAAAGCACATTCAAATCAATTTTAAAATTCAACATTGATATTAATTACCTACTAACCAGATTCTGAAAAAATATATATGGTATATATTCAGTCAAAAGGTGGCGTTAAACTAAAAAACTATAAATTGATTTTCTTTCAATTATCTTTAAAAATAACCCTAATACTCGGTTTAATCGTTTCGGATTCTATGACAATAAAGAATGCAGCACGAGAATTTTCAAAATCATATTATTATAATTTTATCTAAATGCGCATTGCGATGCACATGGCTTGGCTGTCCAAACCTCTTGTTCTGAAAGAAACTTCTGAAAGTTAGTCTTATATAGCAAAAGTTAAAGCTAATAAAAATTAATATTAAAGTAAGTTTAACAGGTCTGAATTAATATAGCAAAGATATCTGACAAAAAATTTTGTCTTACAAAACTCCGAAGATTCTATTCAAAAATCACCACTATCATACTCGTAGACACTGCTTTCAGACGGATTATCCAGACCAATTCCATACACAATATATAGAGAAATTTCATACGCAATATTTCTTATTGTAAACTTTTCACTCATGTGAGAGCTATGCTGAAGTCTATATGCTGACGCACTAATCGGGCCGACTCGTCCGAAGTGATACCACGGACTCACAGAATACTCAGCGTGAGATACGTAGAGTGAGTGAGAATATCGGAGGCTCTTAAAAATGCCGTTTAAGTGGCGTAAAAATCCGGCAACACTGAAGCGCGTACTGTAACTATATGCGTAACTATGGCGCGGTTGACCTTGGGTGGCGGTGTTCTCTTACTATATAGGAGACCCACCTGCTCAGTTATCCGTTGTAATATAAAAAAAACTATACCTCGTTCATTCTGAGATTCAGCAACGGGCATTTCCAACCCTTCATTCGAAGTAACTTGAGTGTGTTGATCGAATAGTCTGTTTATTTCTTCATTGAGCGCGTCAGACATTGGATCGATTACATTGTCTTCAGCACGTACAATATGATGCACAATCTCGTCTTGATATAAAGGCGCTATAGTCGCTTGACACTAAAAATAAATTTAAAGTAATTACAATTTGATATGGCTTTCTATAAATCTATTGTTCCTATGCATAGTGAAATGATAAATGCAAATACTTCTCTTGGATTATTAAACTGAATTCCATGCGTACTATCTTACTACTTATTAATAAACATTCCTCGCGGCCAAAATTTTCTAAAAATCCGTTCAACCTATGAATTATTGAGACGAAATCACGGAAAAATAAAAAAAAAGAAAATTTTAAAAAACGAGTTTAATCAAATAACTGATTATGTACGGGGAAATGCAAAAATGAAAACCAAAGAAGTTATAACTCAACACTATAAAATTCAATTTAAAAAATGGCTAGCTACTTTCCTAAGTTAATCATATTAAAATATAAGAAGATATAATCTAAGTACCTTTAGTTGCAGTATTCCATTTTTAAAATGCTCATTTTTTATTATAAATCTTAGTTGGAGAATAGTTTCTCGGGCATCGGGACGCTCATTTGATATTCTAAACCAGGGTCCTGTGATATATTTTCTTGGAGCCGCCTCATTATTGATCAGCCATTTTAATTGAGACTGTGGCCGAGACCTGGATGATGTGCAGTTTAAAGCTATAAGGTCTCCGACGCTGTAATCTTCTTGAAGTCCTATCACTTGTGGCCGTCCATACGGTAACACTGCAAAACATATTGGCTTTCAAAGGTACGAAAGTTATTTTAGAACCTCACAATTAAATAGGAATAATATTATAACGAAAGACCAAATAAAGATAACTAAACCAATACCACACAGGGACCTTCAAGAAAAAAAGCGTACATATTCCTTAAAAGCCCGCAACGCATCCGTAGATCTGCAAGGGCAGAAGTGCCCATGGGCGGAAGGCCTAGGTGAGCCTCCTATTTGCTACCGCTATGATATAAAAAAGAAAAAGAAGTTATACAATATTGTTTTCATGAGTAAATATTAATATTGATCACTCAATTAAGTTAACATTAAGTTACTTTGCGATAAGAAGTGTATCGAGATCCATGAACTTCGATCCAATTATATATTATTTAGCATATTAATTTTGTCAGCCTGGAGCAGAAATATAAAATTATTAATGATTTTTAATTAACTACAAATATATACGCATAAATAGTGCGGGATTGGATTATTCAGTAATTGGTGCGAATAATTTATTTGACTTTAGCTTTAGCTGTATGCAAAATGGATTTTCCAGAGAATCGGATTGCTTTGAATAATTGTTACATTTACAGGTAATTTGCAACGGTAATAATCTACAGTGAAGGCATTAGAATAATATTAACAAACAATTATGTTAAAACAATTTAGTAATAAAAAATGTGTAATAATGTTAGAGTAAGACCTATATTTATAATAGGCATAAGTTAAAAATAAATTTCATTTTTTTATTGGTTATGTTTGGCTCAGCTAAGGAAACAAATATATAACTTATATATTTGTTTATTATATATATTTATTATATAACTTACGATGCACGCTGATATTTCTCTCTTCATGTTTGGTTATAAAAAAGGGGCCTTCGCCCGACACCTCACATCTGTACACACCAGTTGATTCGGATGTCAAATTTACCAATTTTAGGACATTACTTGATGAATCATTTTCCTGTAAATATTTTGTAACGTATAATTCGGATCGGCTTCATAAATAAGTTAGGATTTGTTAGAAAACAGCGAAAACAGAAATAAATTATTATGATTTGAAAGACGTGTATATTTATTTGTTTTATGATATATCAAATAACTATATATTAACGTACCTACTTCATCAAGATTATATATACTATATAGTTCAAAATAATGAAAACGATGGTACCTACTTGTAATTATTTCTGGAAATAAGGCTATATTTAGTAACTGTTTAAGAGAAAAGTCATGTTCGTTTAATATAGTGGCAGGCACTTAACAAGTAGCGTTACCTAAATATTGTTTTACTGAATCGAGTGTTTAACATCTACTGAGGTCCTCGCCTATGAGAACTGGGGCACATTAAATTTCCCAATAATAAGTGACAGTTGAAGGTAATTGCCTTTATTATTACTGATAAAGTAGATTTAACAATTCAATATTTTCGATGAAATTAATTTTATGAGTTATACTGACGTTTTTTTCATAATTTAAGGGAAAACGATTAATTATATATCTACCGGTGGGAGAAACATGCTGAAGCATATGCGGACACTAATTGTGCCGGCTCGTCCGAAGAAATAACAGGGCTCACAGAACACTCAACGTGAAACGGTACTTGTACTTAGTTTCGCTGAGTGAGTGAGGATATCGAAAGCCCTTAAAATGCCGTTTAAGTGGCGTAAAAAGCCGGCAACTCAACCAATACGCGGACTATAGCGCGGTTTTCCATGGGCAGCGGTGTTCTCTTACCATATAGGGAACCTGAACCGCTGTCCACCATACTATAAAAAAAATTGTACAAAACATAGACATAATATAGACGCAGATACTTTTACTTCCACTGATACCAAAAATATATTTAATAACGGAAATTCACTTTAATTATAGATTTATATATTTTAATATTTGTATATGGATTATATATACAAATTTACAAATAAAATACATGTACAAATATTATCTTAATACCTTAAATACAAATTGTATTAACAATATAACCTTAAAAATAAAGAGTTGTATAAATGGCAATCAATCAAAATGAAACGCTACAAAAAAAATAGAAAACCGTAGCTTATTTTACGTAGTTTACTTATTCTTTTTCCTCATATTAGAAAAAATATTTTTCAAAATTCGTTTTACTGCCGCAAAAACGTGACCGAATAGATAAAGAAGGATCAAAATAAGGCTAAGTACTTGTATAGTTATATTAACTCACGTCAACTTCTACTCCCAACAGTGGAAAATAATTGTACGGTATACTATTGCTTGGGACGTATTTGTAGAACTCCTTTCCATCCTTGTACCAATTGATGGAGTAAAGCATCTCTCCTTCTAGGTCAAAGTGGCATTGGAGCAACACAGAGCCACTCTCAACGGCATGACTGGGCACTGTTAGTTCTGTGATACGGATACTAATTGCACAATCTACAATAACATTTAATAATTCAAAATTAAGTTTTTAGGTTACCTTTTCGCGTCTTCAATTTATAAAATGTGCAATATCAATCAAATTTAAAGCATACATTGCCGAGGTTAATTTAATTAAATACTTATTCACATAAGCTCTGTGTAGAGTAACTGATAATCATAATATTGTAACAACCATTGCAGTTTTACATCAATACTGTTATTCTAAACCATTCAGATAGCAATGCATCTTAGTTTAAAAGAAACTCTGCTGTCGAACTTAACTAAATTCAAATGGTATGTAAAGAAAATATAACTTAGTTTAGTATACAGTGCTGTTTCACAGACTATATGCTTCAACTATATAGTTCAAGCTATATGCTTCAACTATATATTCAGACTATATGGTTCAAATAAAGCATGATGTCATGGATAAATTGTTTAAAATTTCAAGCGGTCTTAAAAAGGAGTTTATAAAATTACAATAAATGTACTATTGAACATTTTGCGAAAACCTAAATCGAACCAGAACTAACCTCTTTGTAGAAAGAATATCAATAAGCACAAATAGGCACTTTTCCCACACATGTTCACTTTGGCTTTTAACCTCAATTTATCACCATTTTAACTGTTGCCATAGCTATCCGAATGTTTATTCGCTGAATTGACTCTACCGATGCGATGGTATAAGAATAAATAGGGCAGCGAAATCTGGCGACGAGTCTAATTTTAAAACTTAACTGTCCAGCGCATGCGCAGACTTATCGCAAACTATTTACTCGGTGCGTATACCTGTAATAATAATTTATGCACCATTTATTTTAGTATGAAAAAGTGAGCCCCTATAAAGAGAATTTCGACGGAATACAAAAATCCACTACGAACTGGCGTGATTCAGACTATGTTTTATATTTTATATACAACTAATTTCTAAAAAAATATTTTTATAAAGTTCATGAATTCTATGAACCGTTAAATCTTTTATGATTATTAATATTCTCATACATTATAATCATTCATCATCACCATATCGTCAGCCTGTTAAATTCATTGCTGGACATAGGCCTTCCCCAAAGACTTCATGAGAGCGTCTTTCCATCGCGAGATCAAAATAATCATTATTTATTTGTTATCGAAAAATAATCTTATCTTTACATAACAGTAATAAAAATAATAAACAAAAAAATGTGTTAAATAATGTATTGAAACTCCCTTAATAACAAAATATTGGAAGTTCGCGTGAAGGGTGGAGTTAGTGACGTATGAAGTTAGTAATCTATAGTTCAGTGGTCAGCGTGACATAGCTGATACGTTAATTGGACTTTTCATGACTCATTTCAACATTCGCAGAAGTTGGAAAATGTTTTTAATTGAGTGTATTTTGTTGTAAGGGGCTGTAATTTAGTATGCAGCAACTAGAGATACTTTTTTAGACTTTACTTAAATTTTTCATATTAAATTTAGAATTTGACTTAAATCTCTGCTCCGTTGTCTGCTATTTTTTTTTCACCCGTGGGAGAGCCATGTTGAAGCACATGCTGATTGGGTCGGCTCGTCCTAAGCGATATCACGGGCTCACAGAACAGTACTCAGTATGTACTGTGTTTCGCAAAGTGAGTGAGGATCGAGGCCCTTAAAAGTGCCACTTAACCGGCGTAAAAGACCGGCAACACAAACAATGCGCGGATGGTGACGCGGTTGTTCATGGGCAGCGGTGTTCTCTTACGAAATAGGACTCCCACCTGTTTCTTTGTCCGCAATAGAATAAAAAAATATATAAAAATTTAGCTTAATGTAGTTTCTTCTCTATATAAACTTTATTTGTGTCAAATTTCACATTTATCCACTCGCGCAATTTTCTTAAAATGATGTATAAAGTTTTCACGTTTACCTCTATAGGTGAAGTTAGGTCATAAACTAGGATATACACTAAATACTCGTGTCATTGGATATTTAAGTATCAGCGCTTTCTACATTTAGTTTTTTACATTTGTGCAGCGCACCAATCACTCATCTACTTTAATCGGGCATCATCAGCAATGGAACCACATTCTGGGGTATTTCCAAACCTTAGAGACCTTCAAGAAAAAAGCGTACATATTCCTTAAAGGCCGGCAACGCACACGCGGCTCTGTAAGGGCTAGGTGTCTATGGGTGAAGGACTGCTTACACTAGGTGAGCCTCCTGCTCGTTTGCCACAATTTCAATAAACAAAATGTGGATGAAAAGATATTTAAAAAAAGTATTACCTTAGTTTTAAGTTGAGAATACGTATTCAAATTATCCTATGATTGTTTAATAATTGCAGTTATCTAAATGAAAATATGGGCTTCATCACTTCAGCCGTAAGAAGTTTCCTGCTGTACATAGGCCTCTCCTTTGGACCTTCATGCATACCTGTCGGAAGCGACCTGGCTAGCAAGAATTAAAAAGAGAAAACTAGTGGGGAAATTTATATCGAATCCAGTAGTTAGGTTGCAACTCATGTGGAACTATGCCTAATCACCGAAATTTGTCACTTACATAATCTAAATAATAGAAACTTTAGTCTCATGGTAATCACAATACAGCTATTTGTCCATTCTTTACATATATATCTACTTTTTTTAATTCTATAGCGAACAACGGAGCAGGTGAGTCTCCTATATGGTAAGAGAACACCGTGAACCGAGAACGCCCATGTACAACCGCGCCACAGTCCACGCATTGGTTGTGTTGCCAGCTTTTTACGCCGCTTAAGCGGCACTTTTAAGGGCCTCTGATATGTGAGCTTCTGGTATCACTTTGGACGAAGCAATTAGTGCAGCAGATAATATGCTTCAGCATGGCTCTCATTTTCATTTTTTTAAAGTTATTTTTGCATTAAATTATTAAGTATATTTTTTTTAATGTGAATCATAGCATAATCTATGAGTATCATAAATCATAGGGATCATATAGATATCATATATCATCATCAACTATCAAGATACAATTTCATTTTCCATATATATATATATATATATAAAATCTATTAGATGTATAAACTTGATCTTAATCAAATTTAATTATTATTTCCTAAAGATAGCTGAAATTATTAGAAAAAGGAATCAGCTCAAATAAATACGTTGGATACAATATATCGAATAATGCGTTAAAAATACGAAAATAAATCTTTTCTGAAAATGGCACAGGTCTTCCCACTCACTACCTTACCAAAGTCTCAGGGCTTCATTGTTAAAAGATATAATCCAATTCTGTGTCCAAGGAATAAACCTCTCACGAAAATAAGTTTTTTTCGGGACAAAAAGAGTAAGTAATTATTTGCTTCATGGAGTTTTCTACATACAAATAAATGTATTATTTTCTGTAGTAAAACAAAACTTCACAGTTTCAATTCCACGTGTCAGCGGGCGGAAATTGAAAAACAACAGAGACAACTGATGTTTTACAAACAGTAGTGTAACTGAAACTAAAATCGAAGACACATCTTGCATAAATACTACAAATCTATATAGTTTTTTTTCTACATCATCATCATTTCCACCCGAGGGTGAGCCATGCTGAAGCATATGTGGATGCACTAATTGGGCCGGCTCTGTACTGTATTGTGTTTCGCTGAATGAGTGAGGACAGCGGAGGCCCTTAAATATGCTGCTTAAGTGGCGTAAACAGCCGGCAACACAACCAATGCGCGGTCTGTGGCGCGGTTGTCCATTGGCAGCGGTTTCTTACCATTTAGGAGACCCACCTGCTCCGTTGTCCGCTATACTATAAAAAATATTAAAAATTACCATTTCAGCCGTAGGAGGTGCACTGCTGGACACAGGCCTCCCTTTCGGAGATTATTTTTCTACATATTTACAAGTTTCTTTTACATCTGAATTTCTTTAGGTAGACTCATACATGTAGATACTCCTCGTTCAATCGTGCAGTGTTCTACTTTGGGTGCGTTCTAAAGTGTGCTGCATAAGCTATTGCTGACATTGGGTTGGGGATTAATTTTTGCGTCTTCAGCGCCCCGCTTTTATTTTCTCTTTTAAGAAACGCTCAAAGATCGTTTCCAAAGAATTTTACATGTAAAAACAAAAATTTCCTTTAGTTTACAATATCAAGCCGACAAAAAAGTTTCAAAATAAAATACACATAACTGAGTTGGTCGACTAACCATTTAGACACAATAGCGTCTGTGATTTTCAGTAAATAAAGCTATTTGAGAACATTTCATATTCTCTTCGGGTTGCGTTAATTAAACGGGGTCGAAGGGACGGACAAACTTGTGTGGTTTGTAGACCCTCGCCCGACATTACCTTCTATCAAAGAAAACATATGCTTTAACATTACGAAATTAAAATCTTATTACTAAAAGAAGTAGAATTTCACACGACCGAAGAAAAAATAAATCCTAATGAAGCAACCTCACTTGTAAGGAATGAATGATTAAGCGAAGGTCTTCGTTTGTTTTTGCTGTAGGATAGTGTGTGTGTACTGACACCTCTGAGGGGAAATTACGCCGCCTTCGGGACCTCGCACCAGTAAATCATCATTAGAGAGCCCCGCTTGTGAGACACGGTTTATAAAAGATTCAAGTTAATACAAACGAGACGAATAATGGCAAAATTACAATCCGACGCTCGAAAAAATCTGAAACGCCGTAAATCACACAAATATATTAGATTACTTACGGAAGCTTCTTTGTTAGAAATTCGTTTCCAAAATAATTAACTAGCCTCACTTGAATTATTTTCGCTCAGTAAATCTTTAAATAACAATTGATATATTTCTAAAAGAATCAGTTTATTATTCTACAAAAAATGTTAAATAAATTATAAAGAAAATATTTTAAAAGTGTTTAATTTCTTTCATTTTCCTTCATTATTACCAGGATAACTACAACAACGTTTGACAATAAATTTGACATAATTTATAAATAATTAAATAAAATAGTTCTTTTATACTTATAATATTATAAATAAGAGCTCAGATATCGAGTTTTTTTTAATAGAATAGTGGACAATGGAACAGGTGGGTTTCCTATTTGGGTAGAGAATACCGCCCATGGACAACCGCGCCACAGTCCACGCATTGGTTCTGTTGCCGGTTTTTTACGCCGCTTAAGCGGCACTGTTAAGGGCCTCAGATATCCTCAGTCACTCAGTGAAATACAGTACAAGTACCGTTTCACGGTGAGTATTCTGTAAGCCCGTGGTATCACTTCAGACGAGCAGGCCCTAATAGTGCGTCCGCATATGCTTCAGCTTGGTTTTCCCACGGGAATACCCCGTTATACCAAATATAGTTTTATTAGTATTTAATAGAATTTTTTTACATTCTACTCAATGTACATATGAGTATAAGTAAATATTTAATTGCAGCGACAGTTTAAATAAAGGATTAACGTTTTACAACAATTAGAGGGTGACACAGGGTTTTCACATTACACGACGCAATAAAGGAACTTACAAAGCTATTTAAGCTCAATATAATTCTCGGAGACGACAAAAGTTACAAGCATAACAGTAAACATGTCCCCTACGGGGTATTAATAAGGTCAGGGCATTCATTGGGAGGAGGTCGACCCAGGTGTCAATGGGAGATTACGGAATTGTTTCTAAGATAATGATTTCGAATATGTATTCAATTGCTTGGCATTTTATTGCAGATTCAATTACAGCGAAGCTTAAAGACACAATTGCTTGAGTGAGAATCAGTTATATCCACAGAATCGTAGTGTGTTAATATTTTTAAGACTAAGACAAAACTAAGACGTAGAAATTCAATTTACGGACACTTGACTTGCATGTAAACGAATCATCGTAACAGAATTATCGATTCAATGATTAATCCGTAACGACATAATTCAAAAAGTCTATTTAAAAATGAGCTATTATAATTAATTATTAATTTAGCAAGCTATGTCTGACTTATATACCGTCTTTATAAAGCTATAATACTAACCATCTGGTATTGTGTGAATTGGATCCGTTTCAACACCTGCGGGTGTATGACGGACGAATCTAGGACAACAATTAATTATCCCTACGTAATAACACAGGTAATAAAACATGTTACATTTCAACAGATTGTGCGAGATATTATTCTCTGAGGCTTTCATTCCAACATAGTCTTCTTGTATGTTGTTTATTTAAAAAGATGATGTATTTAAATAAAAGGAGACGATGCTCAATTATTATAAATGTTAATGAATAGGACTATTTAACTCTTTTAAGTGTCATAACTACAAAATCAATGCGATTTAATGCATTGAAAGTTTCTTTTAGTCGAATATGAATGATCATTTCCCCCAAGGAAATTGACGAATGTTTCCGTTACAAGACTATAAAAAATATATGAGATATAGACATATAATGAAATAAAGTATAAATATTCTATATAAATATATATATTATATTATATATATATTCGATACATACATATTCCATACTTTTCTTTCTAAACACTACCGGCTTAATGCAACGTTTTTTAAAATCATATTGTACATGAATTTTAAAAATTTGTAAATGCTAAATATTGAATCAAATAATTTTGTGAGTTAAATCGTTTGACATATTATGTTTTTTTTTTACTTTTTCTATGTTATTGTGACGATAGAGAAATGTAGCCCGAAAAAATTGAGAGGAAACATTACTGTGATGGGAAATACGATAAAAATAAGTATAAATCTAAAGAAAAGAGAGTTTTTTTACAAAACCTATTGGAAAGTGATCAAAAATCATATCATACGTTTCCAACTCTAAACTTAAAGTACAGAAAATGAAAAGAAAATACGTAAAGCTAAATTCAAAACTTGCACCCACATGCATCATTGAGAATTTCGTCGTAGAAGCTTTCGCTACATTTTATACACAAATATTATTATAGGCTCTTAACGGTTGAGCAAATAGCGCAAATGTCTCAAACAGCAAACCGACTGAATATTGTCTGTCAAAAGTCTTAGAGTGTCAGACTTTGACTTGCCTTGCAGTAAATATTGATATTTTCAGGCAGAAATAAATTGCTGCGCCCTAGATGTATCTATATTGTTTCAAATTTAAACTTTAATGACTCTTTGATTTTTTTATTCCTATTTTATAATGGTTTTTCCATTAATAGTGCTTGGAAGTCGTAAAAAGATGTTATATAGGGTCTTTCAAAAAGGACGGGTCGATGTTCCATTCAGCAAACATTTGGTGTTGTCTATGATGATTAAGTTTGACTCTTTAGTCAGTTGGATCATGTGTAGATTCTTGTAAAACTCTCCAAGTTGAAGTCTGTGAAAGGCCGAACTCTTGTGCATGGCCAGAAATCGACTCCTTTGGCGTCTCTTGAACACTCTCACGTACAGCGACGATGTTCTCGACCGATCTGGCGTTCCTTTGACGTAAAAGTGCATGTTGGTTTTTTACCGAACCGGCTGTCTCAAACTTAGTCACCAATCGTTGGAGAGTAGACTGAAGGGCAACTGCGTCTGCTGGAAAGAAACACACTACACCTTACACCACCGTCCGTACACTGTGTAACTTACTATGGTGATTTGGCACCAGTGATTAAATAATAATGCAGATTTGGCAGATAGAGTAGTTATTGAAACAATACAATGATAGGTATTTTTATTATAATTTGAGGCTATATAATGTCTATTATTTATTTATTAGCAACTGAAAAACTAACTTTAGAGAGTAAAATTAATTCGTAAGCAAATACTCGGAACACTTTGATAAGTAACACAATAAATGTTTATGACACATAGCTAAATTATATCTTGTCCACAGACTAGTTTTTTATATGGATTAATCTAATAATGAATTCTATTATTTTTATTGATAACAAATGTAATTCTATTCACATTTTGTTTTAATGTATAATGTAAAAAAGTGTAAAAAAATCACTCACCCGTGAGAGAGCCAAGCTGAAGCATATGCTAACGCACTAATTGGGCCGGCTCGATCGAAGTGATACCACGGGCTCACAGAATACCCAGCGTGAAATGGTAGTTGTATCTGGAACGGTACGTCTACTATGTTTCATTGAGTCACTGAGGTTATCGGAGGCCCTTAAAAATGCTGCTTATAGCTGGCCCAATTTGTGCATCAGCATGGCTTCAGTATGGTTCTCCCACGGATAAAAATTTAAGTAATTTCTGTTATTGTAACAGAGATTTAAAAATAAATGAACTCCAATATCAAATCAAACATTGATTTGCGTGATTCTAACAAGAATATTTACGGCATCCGGGGAAACTTCACATGTAAAATATACTATTTGCTGATAAGAGCCCTCGATATCTCCCCCACGGGGATTGGACAATAGCGTGAGCCATTTCCACATTTCCCATTTAAATTTGTTCCCTTATCAAGGGGATGTTAAAGACATGCAAGGGGACACTGATGAGTCATTCTACTACAATTGCAGACCATCGGGCTGTTTGATTTCTTAGGAGTTTTAGCCCTGATTGACCCATTGTTAGCTCCCTCGTATATAAATAAGCTTTGATTTACAAGTCGCATAAATATTACGCTGATGACTCGTATAAATAAGGCATTAAATCTTGGAGTATATATTACTTCAACGCATTGAAGCGTTTAATTTTATATAGGTTTGCCCTGGTAATCATTTCAATACTTTTATATTCAAATCAATAAGATTGTACAATTATATTTGTCATAGCTACCAACCAAGTAAGGTTAACACGAAACCACAATAAATAAAATGATAACTCAGTACTGTTTATATATTCATATTTACTTCGGGCTAAGTAATATATTATGTACATATTTTACACTTAAACTACGAAATTTACAACAATAAGCAACTCTTTCTTAATTGAACAATATTATCATGTATCAAATTTAGGATGAAAATTGCCATTACAGTTCCGTATTTTATTATATGTGATTATTATACTCGGACAATATAGGAACACTCCAGATAGTATTCCATCACAAATATGGATGATATGGAAGAACCTATTAATCATCCTAATTTTGACAAAGTAAAATAGACATTATTTCTATATAAAATTTTCATAGAAGCGAATAATTACACGCAAATAAACAGTTTACAAATGTAAAATTCTAGTTATATTAGAAGTCATTTAGTTAATTTGTGTTCACGTCCTGTAAACTATACGTATTATAGTGCTTATTAATCTCTAAATAAAAATTAACAGCTTTTTCAATAGCCTTTATTTTTTTTATAAAGAAAGCTGAAATACAATAGCTTTCAATTGTAAAATGTTTTGAAAATTCTTATGAAAAATCATGGCTTAGAACTCATAAATATTGAGTTCAAATTCAAAAATATCACGACTACTTTGAACAATCCGAAGTTAAACAAAAACATTGTTCGTAAAACTCATGCCCCATTTTTAATTTAGAAATAATTATTGGTGTAATAAAACTACAGCGTTGACAGCATGAACGTATAGTCAAAAAGAAGTAAAGAATAGAAGAATCATGTCACTTCTAAGGTTAAGGAATTAGTGAAATTGCTGAAAATGTATACCAAATTTCTATTTGTATAAGATTATCTTCAGATAACATATTGCACCTTATATCAAAACTTATAAAAGATTTTACACTTGGACAGTTATTATTCTATACTAATTGTCCCTGTATATTAAGATAATAAGAAGAATCTTTTAAGTCTCTATCCTACATAATTTTAAAAATATCTCATAGCTTTGATCAATGACTAGTCATATAACATTTCAATTATGTATGTTATCTTTGTTCTCAACTAAAGTTAACGATCGTAAGAGGATCGTTAAGCTTACTTTACAGATAGCAAAAGCGGAAATAGTAAAAACAACTTAACCAGCGATTTTACACTTTCATATTATTTGCAAAGTATTTAGGTGTTTAAAATTTTTTCAATAATTTTAATTTAATTAGTTTGCATGAAGCTTTCTTTTTTTAATTGATTCACACTATTTTAAATTAAATCATAAAATACGAAATTTGCTTACAATACAGTATTATGGTTTTAATTTCTAAAACAATGAATTGACACGTTAACTTTTAACATCTAAATGTTTCACTTTCTTAATTGTTCATTTCAAGGTAATTTAGTAAAGATTTTTTTATTTTATTCGACCGAACAGGAGTCTTTTTTAAATAGATGACATATATTGTGTTTTTAAGTCCCAATTAACTATTTGAAACAGATATAAGCCTTAAAACTTTATTAGGTATATTCTATTAAAGATTATCCATTTTATTTCTGTGATATGTTATAAAGCTCTCGTGTTTAATTAACCACAAAACAAAACCCAATTTAATAAAATCCATCGCAATTGACATAATTTATAAATCAATTTATGATACGTTTAACGTAATGTACTTATGTTTATTAAATATTCTTTTAATTATATTTTGTCTGATCAAACTATTTTAAAGTGATATGTCTGTTAAAAACAAACAGCTTTACTATAATAATATTAACGCAATTTTTAATATCAAATAATGTAAATTTATACGAGTAATTAAAAGTGAATTGGTTATAATTACAGTCAAATTAGTTTTAAAGACATAATTATCTTTGAAATACTAATAGATACCTAGCATATTAAAAAAATATACCATATTCACTTGAATTAATTAATAAAAATGGAGAAAATTGGATATAAGAATAAAATCGTCTCAAAAAAAACGATCGAGTACTCATTAGGGATTTATTTAAAATAAATAATGAATTGAAAAGATTACAACGATTGCGATGGTCATCGATTAACGACTCTTAGACCCTTCAAGTAGATGATTTTTGATCAAGGACTAAATAAAACTCTATATCTATTTTAGAAATCAGAAATTACGATATGTTTGTCCGTACAATTATTAATAATGTCCATTTCACTAAGCGAATGCTAGACAAAGTTTTTTAACATACACAGAATGAACATTGAGAACTATAAACTTATACTATCTATTTTATTGGTAAATGAATAATGCTGAAAAACAGTAATAGTCTAATAGGAGCTAGCACGTTTGGGCTGGCTCTGCCGGCTGCTTGCACGCGGTCGGCTCGCGAATTCTCTGCGAGTTCCCGGGATCGTGCGTAGCCCTTCATCCTTTCCCCTTGGACGCTTTCTTCGTTGCTTCTCCAGTATACTGTTGCTATTGTCGCTAGACACTGTAACAATTAATTCATATATAAGTACTAGCTAAACGCAAACGTTGTTTTGCCACATATATTTTCAAGGACTAATATCTCTATTAACAAATAAGGAATGGTAATAATGAGTGAAAATTTAGAGTTGTATGTATTTTTTAATGAAACACAAAAAAAAGAAACAAATATTGATCCAAAAAATAAAAAAAAATGTTAGGGGTGAATCACTCTTACCACTTAATGTGCTGAAAAATAGATAGTAGCCGATTCTCAGACCTACTCAATATGCATACAAAATTTCATAAAAACCGATGAAGCCGTTTAGGAGGAGTATAGTAGCTAACACTGACACGGGAATTTTATATATTAGACATTTTAGCTGTGTGATGCATGAGGCCGAGCTGATGCATCATACAGGCATTTTGGAGAGTCTTCGATGTCCTCATTCACTCAGTGAAACACAGGAGAACACCTTTACGTATACAGCTACCTTTTCACGCTGAGTATTCTGTAAGTACTGTATTATATTTCACTATATATATTGAACTCACAGAATATATAGTTGTTTGGTTATAGTTGGCCTCCATTGTAACGCGAGTTTGTGGTGTAATAAAAAACGTGTAAAAACAGTAGAGTAACGAATAAGGTATGCATGACCTGCTTTCAATGAAAATTACAAAATTTGTATGAAAGAACTCTTATGACACAAGTTAGTTTTTTCTTATTAAATATTTAATGTAAGTATTTAATGTTTGTAATTTTTGTTTTTGGGGAAGAAAGGTTCTCGAGTGGCGATCGCGTACCGGAAAACACAGAGTGGGACGTCCCGCCACGCGAAGGAAAGACATTCTCACGATGGTCGCGGTCAACCGCTGGACGCAGATCGCTCAAGATCGTAACAGGTGGGCGTCTTTGGGGAGGCCTATGTCCAGCAGTGGGCTTGAATAGGCTGATGATGATGATGATCAATGTTTAAACTAAAGTAAAAGTTTTCCTTTAAGAAATTCACTAAGTGCTTATGCAAAGATCGCAAAAATTTAAAAGGGATAATTTCATGATAAGTTTTTTATTAGTCTTGCTAAAAGAAAAATGTTTATAAATTTGACTTATTACAACGTATGTCAAATAAGTCCATAAATTTTCTAGAAGAGCAGTGTCCCCGTATTATTTCTATACATTTGATTTATATTAATAATTTATGAATATTCTTTTCAAAGTTAAGTTTTTAAGGGCCTCCGATATCCACATTTCTCGTTGAGTGTTTTGTGACCCCGAGGTATCACTCCGGACGAGCTGCCCTAATTAGTGCGTCAGCATATGCTTTAGCATGGCTTTCTCACGGGTTTTATTATTTATTTTTTTGATTACTTTTCGTAAATGACCAAATAAGGCCAAAAGCCTTATTGACGTTCATATTAAATAAATATTGTAGAATGTTGTGTTTATATGTAATTATGTGTTAACCTTTAATGTTAGTATAAGTAATTTGGTATTATGCTTGCAGAATTTAATATTTTTCTTTTTTCAACACAAGGCGCCTAATTCTTTGAAAACCTGCCAGGTGCTTCTTACTCCAATAATACAATAGATGAAGGAAATCCATTATATTTCGATGTCTCGAAAATATTGAAAATTCTTACAGTATGCACAAAGACGTGAATTTTTAAATTAAATCCAGCATCTCACAAAGAAATATGAAAATTAAATATTAAATTATTGAAACACAAATATGTACTTGTATAAAAATAATTATTGAAATACAAATTTAATTAGTGAAAACGTGAAATAATTCTCCAAGCCACAAGACGGATAACAGATGTTCATAAATTACATCTAGGTCTGCTACACATTAGCTTTAGAAACCAAGAATATTAAGGAAACTGGTCCATTTATTTAGAAGCTACGATGCCACAATCAAACGCACACATCAAACTACTTAAAAATTTGGGCGTTACTATATAATACTCGCAATTATAATACTATTTCAAGAAATAACTATGGCACAATAAGTTGATCAAGAAAGCTTTTACATAGTTCCTGCTCCTAGGTATTTTTATTGGGTAAATTGGATATAAAGCCGCGTTGTTCACAGGGGGTGAAAATTATTTGGAAGACTTACTTTTAATTTTAGGTCTCCTTTTCGAAAGTGTTTTGGCTTTACTTTAAAATCTAGCCCTAAACTGGTAGTTTCCAAGCCGTCGTCATGACGCTGCTGTTCTGGTGAGAGTACTGCAATTGCTGGAGCAGGTTCCCCATTGATGTACCACGAGAGCCTTGTCGCCGGTCGCGATCGTCCTGACGTACAATTCACTTGGACCCGGTCACCCACGTGGTACCGAAGCCTGGAGCCAGTTATAACAGGCCCGAATTCTGGTAGAGCTAAAAGAGATATTGAATGTAGCATTCAAAATAACTTTGCCAAAGATATTAATCAGATATTCTTGAAATTGTGCTTAACACATGCGTAGATTAATTTCATTCATTAATTTCTAGGTATAAACATCAATACTACTTTTTGTTGTAATTTTATAAGTCAAGAATATTTAATAGATGTTATATGTGAAGTTTGTACATAACCGGTCGAGCGATTCTTTATCACATTTAGATTACAAATTAATTCAATAAATAGCGGATCATTTGGCTGATGGGGATTTCGCTATCGAATTGAAACTCTTTTCAATGTACACAGGCAAGTGTGTTGTTGTCAGTCATTCATTTTGGACGTGCTTCGATTAAAGGAAACGTCACTGACAATGATTTCTTTGAGTTTATATTTTTAAACTTATTGTTGAACGTATTACTACATCGGCGAGGCTTAAATTGTTCAAATGTACTATTCATATCGGCGGCAAACGAGCAGGAGGCTCACCTAGGGCAAGCGGCTCTCCGCCAATGGGGACTCCTGGCCTGGAATATGTACGTTCCTGAAGATCGCCAAGCTGTATTGGTTTAGAAATCAATACCAAACCCCTGCTGGTAGCTGATTCCACAGAGAATTGGTGCGCGGCACAAAATGCCTTTAAAATCGCTCAGTTGCGGAACTACAAACATCGAGGTGAAAAGCCATCGGTGTTCCATATAGTTTATACGCTTTATTTGAATTACATAACATATTTGCTGCATACGGATTTTTATTCTTTTGTAACAGATGGAAGCACATCGATTTAAAAATGAATAATTCACTTAAATTTTTATATAAATTGACGTATGCAGTCATATATTTCTATCGTTATTGGTCATATTTATTAGGCCCAAGGGCAAACACTGTACTTTTGTGGTATGACTTGGGAGCAATCATGTTTTTCACACGCTCAACTTTATGCTGCTTCAGAATCAGTACTCCGAGACGTTTGTTTATTCATGTTCAAATGGAAACACAAAATATTGTTTATCCAAATATTTTGGAATAAGTTTTAAAGTAGCTAGCAATTAATAAAATATGTTTTTATTTAAATAACAAAATGTTCAATTTTAAGTTATAAAACATAAATAATTGTAACTAGTATTGTAATTGGTTCTTACCAACTATAATCATATCGGAGTGGTCAGAGACGGTGGGAAAGAGAGGTCTCTCGCCAGATACTTCGCAGCGGTATCGGCCGCCTGTCTCCAAGGCAGCAGGTGCTAACGTCACATTGGCACCGTTCGGACTTGAGTCCTGTTATAATTATTTCAAATGATTAATAGTCTTGTCGACTTTCAGTGACGTGCTCTTGTGCACAGACAGCTTCGATCATTTTGTGACTGAACTACTTGGCAAACGGTGATATTTTTTACGTGTTTAAAAATTTACACACAACGTAAATTTTTCTATATTTATCGGCGTTCTATATATATAGCAAATATTTTCTATTAATTATTTTTAATATATATGTAAATAGTTTCTTTTTATTATACAATTTTCTTAGCTCGTGTAAATTGAAGCACGGAAGTCATTGAGTAGAGCGAAGTTTCCACCATTGTGCTAAATGCAAAGTCCGTGAAGTATTTTAATAGCGTTTTCACCTAAGTTGCGGGACTCTTGCAAATAGTGAAGTTTGAACAGCATCGCGGTGGAAACTAATTGCGGGGAAGGTGAAATAGGTCTCCATACAATATAAGTGTTTACGCGCACGCCTCTTCACCTGCTAATATCCGGGCTTAGTTTGCCGTTTGTATAGCGCTGGCACAAGGGTTCATCTGATGATGCGTGACCTCCGATAATAGGGAGAGCAGAGGCAATTAACTGTTTTTTTCATTTTAAAAATATTATTAATTTGAAACGTAGCAACAAAATAACCTAAGATTTTAATTTATTTGAGGATGCTTAGTAAAATATTGCCAAAATCGAATGAGATGAAAGCTTTCAAGAAATATATATTTAATTTGAAAATAAAGGATAATGAATATCGGTACTCTTTTCCCTACATACCTGTTAATTTTAATTAAGAAAAAACATAAAAATTGTAAAAAGTGGCAAGCAAGTATGAGTTTGCCTAAAATAAGAAATCTTCCAGCCATGGACGCCTTTTTGGCTTTAAAACTATTAATTATCTTGTGCAATTTAAACAAACTGTAAAATGCTACTATTTTGATGCCAAAAGCAAACTATCTTAAACTTTAAACATAAAAATGATGTAAAATATATTTTTATTGAAAACAAAATACGAATTGAAAAAGATACAAAATGTATTTTTGATTTCAGTATCTTAACTTTGCTTCAGCTAAGCCCTAACAACGTCCAGTCTGTATTGACAGGTACGCTAGACAGCCTTCTCCAAAGTTTCGTCTAGAATTAAATCACTTTCAGTAGTACCAATCTTCTATTTTCGCCCTTCTAACACTTTCTTTTTTAAAAGCGATTTTAGTATTTTATATAAGATAAGTTTTATGAAAGCACATGGCGAAAAAAAACCATTTTTATTCCTATTTTAATTGCACTGCTATAATATCTATTTTTCTGTAATAAGTTTTAATCTTGGGACTGACCTCAACATCCACGCCTGGAAGGAAGAACTTTCTCCTAGTCTCGCTGTCTCTTGGAACGTGTCTGAAGAACTCCTTGCCATCCTTGTACCACTTGACAGAGTAGAGTACATCCGACGGTCCAAGCTGCCATCTGCAAGAGAGAGTTGGCCTCGTACCCAAAGGTACATGAGTAGGGACCCGAAGTTCCAGAAGTTCCAAGCTTCGGACCGAATATTCTGTAATAAAATAAAAAAAATTTAAGCACTATAGAATTTTTTTAATAAATAATCTATTAAAAAGAATGTTTCGAGAGAACTATATAATACATTTTAAATCTTAAAGGAACCGTTGTTACACTAAACCCTGTACAATGTTAATATATGCAAACTTCGAATTCGTAAGCTAAGTAATTTTTTAGTGCACTAAGCTAAAATATATATATATATTTCATACATCCATCATATATTTCACTTGTACATTCATATTTTTATTTGCCTGTAGGTAGTTATGAAGGCAAAAATCCATTAAACGGCACGTCAAATAATTTCCCATGTGACGGCATTCGTGGGCCGTAAAAGAGGCACTATTCTGCCACTGAGCTAGGGTTGCCACCCAGCATAATATTATTATTCCCCGTTCGCAGTGTGAAAAGGGATGCGTAACGTTGACATTGGATCTTAAATTGGGTTTTGCACTCTACTTACAATTGTTTCGGCCAATCCCGAAGAGACTAAGGCCAGTACTCTGGGACAATAATTTAATAAAAGATATTTAGCTTCTGAGCTAAGATTTTTATCATGTAGACATTTAGAGTTTACTTAGTGGCAATAAATTGATTCGTATGTACGTTTATTAGTACTTTAATTAAATATTGGCCTATGAAAAAAAAATGTATACATAATTTTAAAGTTTTATTCATAAACCAATGAAGCCTATTAGAAATATAATTAAAATATAAACATACATGAAAACAAAGATATACTTTTTAATATAATAAACGACATAAAAGTTATCATAATTGTAGTTTCTGTAAGTGACGTGGAAATACTATATGTTCAACTAGAACTCCGGCCGTTTTAATGAATATGATTATATTTCAGGTAATGGTCAGATTTGCCGAGAGCTGTTGAATCTGACAGCCCTAACATGGCGGGTAATTTTACTTTACATGCCGCGGGGAACGCAAATGTAAGTAAATTGGTGAATAAAGTCTTCACCACGAAAATATTATGACGCATATCAATATTTGAATATTTTATTAAATATGTAAACAACTCATTTAATTTGATAAAGGATTACAATATGGTTAAAATTGATTAAAATCTTTGTTAAATTAGAAAAAATTAAAATCTACCTCTTAATAGCGCTGATATGAAATATCAAAATGTTATTTCTACTGCACTTACTATTTTTATGTTACTTTTTAAGTATAAGAAATGCTGAAAAATTGGAGATTGTTACGTCGGTTTCAATGGGATAAATTAATATTTTTAAATGAAATGTTTATGTATTATAACTAAGTACAAATTAAATCTACGCAGCACATTTATGAAGAAGCTTTTTTTTCGTTCATTGAACTAGTTATATATTGAGCTAATCAAAACTAATCATATTTTGGCGTATGACATGTCTAGGGCGCACCCCAACGGTATGACTGCAATATAAAAACGAAAATATAATCAGAATAAATTGTATTTGTGTTGTTATCTGTGCCTGCACTCGCCCCTCGACTCGGATTACAATTCTAGATTTCATTTTTATTCAATTCTGGAAACTGCATTTTCTCAAGAAAAATGGTATGCAAACTAGATACAACTCTTGCATACTGCGCTGTACAAACATGGTTGTTTGTTTTTAAAATAAAAAGATTAATCTTAAATTATACGAGTATGTTAAACTATTATAAAAGACACAAATATAAATTAATTTCGTTTACGTAAAAGTAGGCGAAGTATAATATTTGTTGATTTATTTAAAAAGTGAAGGTTCGATTTATTTTACATTACAATGACACTACATTTATAATACTAAATATCATTTTAGCATTTGCAGATTAAAGTGTTCATTAGTGAAAGCACGCATTACTCCGCAAATCCTCACTCTGCACTCGGGAGTAATAAATTTAAAAAAATACCACCAACCTTATAATCAGAGAGTAATACAATATAACCTCCAGACCGTGCCGCGATGAAATATTTAAATTTGCACATTTATTACCGCAAAACTCCAATTTTTCTTTAACAAATTGAGTAACGTTTGAGGGCACCTCTATTTCAGCGTGTTGCGGAGTCGTTTGAGAAATACGTATGCAAAATGACTGAACTAAGACTACAGACGTAAGTTCGTTTTTGTTTTTTTTATCAACATCTTCAATATGAATCTTTAACTAAAAATAAAGACTTAAATTTCTAAACTTGATCACTAGATAAGGTTTTTTTTAAATTTGAGTTACGTTACATAAATAAAACTATGTGAACTTGGTATGTGGTGTAACTTAATGGGTAGGTTCACCCTATTCCATTAAATGCAACTCTGTAATCAAGGTGACGCTCTTTTCAGGGTTTAGCTAACCATGGTGTATAGCGTAAGCTTGAGTGACACGCAAAGTGTTTAGAGGGTGATAAGACACGCCCTCGCCAGTATGAGTCCTGTAGGTAGTCTCATAAAACCCACAAAGCAGATATTGTCTAGAGAACTTTGGAATAAATGCATATAACCAATGGTCATCACATATATATCATTAATCTATTTTCTAGAAATACTTACTAGTATCATCATCATAATTGTTTTATACGTTTCCCAAAAAATATGAGTGAGGAAAAATCTATATTTTTACTAGCCTCGTAGACTATCTTATAATAAACTAATAGATTCAGAATTAAAATTGAATAAAATCAGCAGTTTTCAGCAATATTTACCAAGGTTTACCGAGGAGAAATTCTATTTTAAGAATAGTATTTGTGGTTGGCTTTTAATGGGTCGATAGACCGCGTTTGCATTTTTGTGCTGTGAAACAAAAATCAGGTATTTGAGTGCCTCGTTGAATATGTAATCGGAACCGCAATGGGTGTCAGGTGTATTGATGTTACGACTCCAGACAAACAATGTATTGTTTCAATACCCGGCTGCTCTCCACGTGCGCATTCACCTATTTCCTATTTCCATTTCACGAAATATTCGAGTAAGTCGCGTAGGTTTATTATACCTTCGTGACCGAGCTTCTATGAGTCAATTTGTTCTGGATCACGTTTCGCTAAAAACTTGCAAATTTTGTGAAACATGACGCTTCAACGCGTTTCACGCATATTCGGTAAACAGCTTTTAAAGAAAAAGGTAGGGCGAAGGTTAAAGAAACTCAATTATTACAAACATAACCAATTATTATAAAATTGAATTGACTTTGTAAAAGTAACTTTTCTTCCTTTTTTGAGGAATTATTAAGGTGATTAAAGATTATTATTTTTTAGTTATTTATTAGTTATTTATATAAAACGATAAATATAAATATTTTTGAAGTAAGACGTCCAATAACAACCTGGAATCAATTATACAGTTTTAAAAAACTTTACAATTTATCTCGTAGGTGAGTATTATAATAGAAATCCCGGTTGTAACATAACAATGCTCCAGAATGCTTCGTATATCTGTAAATTAGAATGCTCTAAATTAGTTCCCAAGAAACTAGTATGATGAATACAGTCAACTTGAGATACATCCAAGAAGGTTCATTTGTCTCCGTCAAAGATAACATTGGTCTCATCATTGTTATTAAAATATTGTATTTCAGTGTTGTGATTGAGTAGACACAAAACTGCGGGTGATGAAGTCTTTCAAGACTGATTAACTGATCAACTTATTAAAGTAAAACATTTTGTTTTGTTTCGCCGGGATATGAATTAACGACTTAGCTAAGGCGATATATTAAGACACTTTTAAGTATCAAATTAGTCAAGAAGGTGAATTATAATGCAGAAATACATGTCATATTGTTATGCACCAAGTATGAAAACTATATATACTTTAGTAGCAGACATTATATAGTTTTTAAAATGGTGTAAAGTATTATCTATTCAAACTTTTGTAAGAAATTGTACAAAATTTAAAGTTTTACATTAATATTAAGCAACTTATAGGCAAAAAATTTATTCAAAATATTCAGCAAGTTGTATAAAATGGAGGCTATAAATGAACCTACTTTTAACACAAACATTGAACTTTGTGTGAATAAGCGTTTAATCTGTACTTAATTGAGTCTCATGTGCAAAGCGTTTACTCGCAATACCACTTGTGCCCGACACTAACCAGATGCCTCTTACAACTGCCTTTCGGCATATTCCGATATGTTTACCCGTCCTTGATTTGTGATTCTTATGGCAAATGTGCGTCCTAAAAACCCAATTAATGTTTTTTCAAGTGCTTATGAGAACAAAGAATTGTTTTCATACGTCTTTGCTTGTTTATGTGCATCATTTGTTAATATTGACATAGTTAGCATACTAGAGCCTCACCGCTTTTAAATATATACCTATTGTTAAGAATACAATTCGCTGAATTGATTCCAGTCACAGTGAGCTAAAAGCCACATCCGCCAAAAATGTTTTAGTCCCTAATCCATGCATCCCATTCGTTCTACGTCTGTATGATATGTTATATTTGTGATTCTGATAAAATATCCTAGACAATGAAGATAGATGATCCTAGACAAAATGGAAGATCATAGTGAAAGGGATAAAGTGAGTAGTTTTCTTCAGATTTAATATTCTACCTTTTTTATACAGATAGTAATGTTTACCCACCACTAATTAATCGATTCATTACCCACGCTCATCTAAACAGAAACCCTCACAATGATGTGTTTAATGCTTAGGTATTAAAAATGTATGTAAATATAAACGTCAGGATTAAAAATTATTAATTAAACCTAGGATTTATAAAATTAATTAAAGCACGCGGCTTTTATATTTGTATGACGGCTTTCGCTCAGGTAAGTGAAAATTCTTCAAGACATTATCCGCTACCGCGTAGCACGCGATAAATTGAAAACTTACTTAGTGGAGCTTTAGTCAAGTTAGCCGTATAAGCCTGGATCTAGTGCGGGTCACTGGGCTATAAACTATATCGAAACTAGTACTAAAACCATGATTAAGATGATAGCGGCAATTGATTTTCTCAACTCGCTCGTTCAGCAACGAATATCGGCTCGCTTTAGACAATTTACCCTTTACAGGAACATTTAATAGACAAAATTAAAAAGTATACACAATTTAAAAAAAATTTAATAGCCTAAAAATGTAATGGCGTTCTATGTTCAATTTAATTTATGTTAAATTTTTTATGTTCAATTGTATGTTGTATTTTTAATTCCAATTAAATGTAAAAATCAATCAATATAATATATTGAAATGCGAGTTTAAAAATAAATAATACAAAATAAATCATTTTTTATGGTATAGCGGACGATACGAACCGCTCATGGACAACCGCGCCACAGTCCGCGCGTTGCCGGCTTTTTATGCAACTTAAGATGCATTTTTAAGGACTCCAATATCCTCACTCACTCATCAAAACACAATAGAAGCACCGTTTCAAGTACAACTACCATTTCATGCTGAGTATTCGGTGAGCCCGTTCACTTCGGACGAGACGGTCCAATTTGTGCGTCCGGATATGCTTCAGTGTAAAAGCTATCCCACTTCTGCGACAGTATTAAAACATTCGCCCAGCCACTATCAGACACTGCCAAAGACCGAATGACTTGTAGATTACATTATAATTTTTCTCTGGATTCAAACCCGATACCTCTCGCTTCATGGTAGACTTATTGAACCTCTTAGCTACGATGATCTCAAAAACAAATTAATGAGAAATATATCAGAAAATTCTCAGCTATAGTAAAATAACTGGGTTGTCATTTTCTTTTTAATATATATATAGAAGTAGAGAAATAACTTGATACTGTTACAGAATAGGAATTATATAAAAATGCTGTTAAAAAGATAAAACATTATTTTTATAATTAATATAGTTGTCTAAATAAAGATGCACTAATAGAATGGCCTCTTTAGCATTTGGAAGATTTTGCAAGTTCACCAGCACAAAGTTTGTTCTCGCTCCGATTATGATATTAAAAACTATTAAAAGATTTCGCTTCAAACTTCCAATACTATTTAGTTGGCTAACGTATACTTTAAATAAAACGTTTAAGTATTTCACTTTATAGCTTGAAAACCGCGAACATTTTTGTGCTCACTGAATGCACTTTATTACAATGAGCGGCCTTAGAGTGTATGCAGAAAACTCTTAAGTATTTTAATTAAACTAGGTACTTGAATAATAAGTAGGCTAATATTGAAACCCTAACACAGAATAACAGCGGTACTTCAACTTGCGCTGCATTTCTTGACTTAAAGCCAACTTTCAATACGAATCTTTTGAAAATCTGTGCAAATAATATAATCCAGTGCCCCAATTTCAAAATACATTTCTCAATTTAAAAAAATGTCATTTATATAAGTAACACATTCAACAGTTTTAATTAAAATTAATGTGATTTCTATAACTTACTTGTGTCGAGTCATGATTAAAACGTGTCGACCTGTTTTGTAATGAAACAGTCTTTATTGTGGTGTTACATGGTAGGAGTTAAGATGGACACCTTTATACTGAACTGTTTCATTTGAAGAGGAATTTTCTCGCGATATGAATAAAACTTTCTCTATGGAAATAGTTTCTTCTCATTCAAGCTGGGCGTGTACTTAGCATAATGTCTTCAAACACTACCTGATCTCCATTTCAGCTGAATCGTTGTTAATTAAAGGAAGTTTCGAGTCATACTCGCGAAGGAAGTTCCTAATTTCACCGCTAAAGATTTAACACACACAACTCGATAAGTAACGTCAACGTTCAACTAATGTTTGTTATCTAACGTTACTTTTGTGAAACGCTACGTTAAGTGTGTGTGTAAAGAGGCAGTTGTGTATTTTATGTGTAATTAAATGCGTCGCTGACAGACGAGGTCTAGGCACCCCGTCGCTACTTGACAGAGCGTTAACCGACTGAACGGTAAATAACATTACACCCACGAAACACTGTTTTAAAATTAATTACAGGGATCGCTTACGTTGCAATCATCTAAATGTGTACTTTAAATGCAGGAAATTACTTCTGATACTAGCGGTAGGTTTATTGATATATATGTATAAATAATTTATAACATAGAGTTTCCGTATTTCAAATGTTAAAACTTCGGCACCAATTCATTTGACTTTTTGATGTCATTGTTTTAACTGTTATTAACATTAACTTGCTTTAATAAATAAAGTCATGACGACTATCATTACTGTAACCCCAGTCGTCGCCACATATTTATTGCTGCTTGTCTAATGTCCTAGGTGCCATTTTGACACATTATTTAAAAACTTATTTAGTCCGAAGTGATATCACGGGCTCACAGAATACTCAGTGTGAAACGATACTTGTACTATGTTTAGTAGAGTAAGTGAGGATAAAAGCCGGCAACAGGTTCATAGGCGGCGGTGATTGTGTTTCTCTGATTTTGATTTCAGATTTTGATTAAACATTTAGAGTTCATTAAAAATGATGTAAAATTAATATAAAGCAACAATATTCACATGTTATTATGTAAATTATATTGAAAGAAATTAGTAAGATTGCACCTCAATTACTTTATCTAATATTTGCTTCAGATACCAACATTATATATGGTACTTGGACCCAATTCATACGATATTTACACAAGTTTAAATTATACTCTCCTTCGAGCGATTCTTTACTACTTAGAGTGATAATACCGAGAATTTGATATAATAAGCGAGATGAAACAGTTCTTTGGCAGATGTGACGAAGATGGCACGGCATTTCTTATTAAATTCATGTCACCTATTGTATAGTCGCACGACTAAAGGTTACGTAATATGGAAGAGACCGCCTATACTAGTTAAAGTAGCATTTATTGGAACAGTAAACTTCGGCCGCCCTAAAAGGCCAACTCTTCGAACGTTAATTAGTTAGGGAAACAAGCTGCAGCACTCTCGTAATGTTTTTTGAACACTTGCATATTTCCATTTTATTTTATGCCTTGTTATTGGACGTGAATTTCGTAACTTTGATTGCATATTACTTACAGTTATTTTTTAATTACTTTCGTAGTATATTCCAAATATGAAAAACATTTTTATTTCTTTTATACTAGTAAAAGTTTGCATTTACTTGCAATCAGTCCAACTACTAACTGATAAATCGATACGTCATAATATCATCTTCAAGGTAAATGTAGAGTCGTGGATGTTGACTTTTGGATAGATTGTTTCAAATATTCATATGTAATTAACGCTATCGTATTCCTTACATACAACCACTATAACCTTCAGGCCTTAGAAATACAAAGCAGATAAAGTTTCCTCTAACAGACGCCTACAGCCACCCCTTTCGGTAACATCGGATTTATGCACGCACTGCCATATATTTCAAATTATACGCAAAGATATAAGCCAAACGCTTATCCTTTCGCACACATTGGCCAAGTTCGCGCGTGTTTGAATGGCAACGACTGACATTATCGTAAAAGTAGCGAGTTGTGTTGAAACAGCGACGAAACACAAGGGGCTCACATACAATTGCCCAAGTTTAGGTCGTACGTAGCTCATACGTTTCCATTATACGCGTGATAAACGTCAAACGAATATTACAATCGTTATCCGCTTTCATATCTTATTTGAAACTTATAGTATCTACTTATATTGACTTTCATATGTATTACTATTACTATTCATACGATAGAGAAATTTGTACTTCGTAATTTGGTTTTTGACACGCTTTGCGCTGTCACTAATGATAATATAATGTATGTATGAACGAAATGTTTTTATTGTTGACTAGTCTCAGAATGTATTGGAGATAATGATTGAAAAAATCATTTAAAGTAAAAAATGTTTGTTTACAGGACAACAACAAGTGTAGGTAGTTAATTAGTTTTGTTTTATTCTATAGCAGAAAACTGTTTTTATCGTTTCGCTGAGTATTCTGTGAGGCCGTGGTATCAATTCGGAAGAGCCGGCCCAATTTGTACATCAGCATAAGCTTCAGCGGGGCTCTCACACGGGTGCGACATTATTAAGACATTCGCCCGGCTACTGTCAAGCCCTTCCAGAATACAAGTACTATTTCACGCTGGTATTCTCTGAGCTCGCTGTATCACTACAGATGCCAGGCCCAATTGGTGCGTCA
>DWCF01001351.1:0-31506 GCA_018230265.1 Delias oraia | reverse complement strand
CTGCTTAAATGAGACAGGGACAGGGCGGCGTCGGAGGGAGGAGCCGATGTCTTCCAGATGGTTGCTAACAATATATTAATATAATATTAATTAATAATCGGTATTGAAATGTCGATAAAACATCACTAGGCTTGACCAGTAACTTTGACAAATGAAGTAAAAGAATTTGACCCTGACAGGACATAGAGTACTTAGTGTATAGAGAAAAGTTTCTATATCAATCTCCGATAAATAAATAAAAAATTAAAATAATATTAATAATGATTTATCATTAAAGTATGACCTTCATTCATACACATTCCCTAACAGCCGGCAACATACTCGCGTCTCTGCATGGGCTAGGGGTGTCCATGGGCGAACCATTTACCCTAGCGAGCCTCCTCCATGTGTGCCACCATTTCCATAGAAGTTCGCATATTATGCAATTATTTTGTCTTGCCTAAAAACCTCGTAGCTTAATGGTTTTAAAAGTGTGCCATGAAGTGAGAGGTATCGGGGTCGAATCCCGGTCCTGACAATAATAATTTAATTTATAATTTATATGGTCTCTGGGCTTAACAGTAGCCGGGCGAGTGTCTTAATACTGTCGCACCCGTGGGAGAGCCATGCTGACGCACTAATTGGGACGTAGTATCACGGGCTCATAGAATACTCAGCGTGAAACGGTACTTGTACTTTGTTTCGCTGAGTGATGATATCGGAGTCCCTTAAAAATACCGCTTCAGCGGCGTAAAAATCTAGTAACACAATGTGTTCTCTTACCATATAAGAGACAAAAAGAAAAGAGAGAAAAAATCATACCAAAGAAGAGATATTTGAGATTAAAATATCCATCACGCGAAATCGCCAATTGCATATGTAAAGACGTAATATTAAATTGCATGTAAAATGTCAGTTCAGACGTACTAGGTTTTTTCAATGTTAAATAGATAGAAATTTTTATATAATATTGTAATTGATTATTAAATTTAAAGCTACACAGACAATTTCCATAATAACTATATTAAATTTTAACTAATTTCTTTATTTACAGTGTAATTAATATATTATTGTTTATTTTATATTAATTTTCCATAAAATAAAACATCTTAATTTGTTTTTACATATGCCTTTATAATTGCAGTTCGCACTGACCGAACCAAACTGACAACCAAAAAGTTTTCATCACATATAAAACCTCTTTCGCGTTACATGACAGTTGACACATTAAAAAATATATTAAATGTGTATATCATATATTACAGTTGAATAGCAATGTAAATGAAAAGATTTCAGTACATGTGATCTTCCATGGACACCTTAAGCTTCTCCTAGCCGTGTGCGTTGCCGGTCTTTGAAAAATTTTAATTACAAACCTCACAAACTTTAATTACAATTCATACAAATTTTAATCACAATTCTAAAAGACATTAATTAATATTTATACAAACTTTTTTTTAAATCTGTGGCGGACAACGGAGGAGGTGGATCTCATGTATGGTAAGAGAACACCGCTGCCCATGAGCAATCGCGCCACAATCCACGCTATCATTGGTTATGCTATAGGCTTTTTACACAGCTCAAGCGACACTTTAGCGATATCCTCAGTTAGTCTGCGAAACATTACCGTTTCATGTTGAGTATTCTGTGAGCCCGTGAAAGCTGGCCCAATTAGTGAGTCAGCATATGCTTTAGCATGACTCTCCCACGCATTACGAATAACAATTCTTACAAATTAGAATTTCAAAATAACAAAGCAGGTTCAATAATAAAATATACTCTGTGACCGCTCTTTTCTCTTTGGTCTGTGCGATTGCATACAATGGCCATAAAAGAGGTCGTTAAATGCGAAATAACTAACCAATGTCAGCTTAACGTAATACGAGACGCCTTCCCTAACCCTCCGAACCTACAATGCCACGTTTGGAATTTTCACAGCGTTTCTTACATCCTCGAAGCTAAGTGGTTTAATAGGTCTATCTGAAGCGAGAAGTATCGTGTTCGAGTCCCGTTCTGGCCATATATTTTAATTTACAATTTATTCGGTCTCAGGAAGGGCTCTATAGTAGCCGGGCGAATGTCTTAACACTGTCGCACCCGTGGGAGAGCCATTCTGAAGCATACGTTGACGCATTATTTGGGTCGACTCCTCCGAAATGATACCACGGGCTCACAGAATACTCAGCGTGAAAACTTGTACTGTTTTTTGTAGAGTGAGGATATGGGAGATCATTAAAAATGCCGCTTAAGCGGCGTAAATCACCGGCAATACAAACAATGCGTGGCGCGGTTGTCCATGGGCGGTGCTCTTTCCATATAGAAGACCTGCCTGCCGTCCGCTAAACCACTAAAAAAAGATACAAATCATAAGGGAAATAATACATTTTGAACAACGCAATCAAACCCCAAGTCCGTCCATGACAAACCACAGACAATAAACAAAAATCACCGAATTGACAATTGACCGTTTTATTTTCGCTCGGCAATCGCGCGGGACAAATGGCGCGAAAACCGCCATTGACGTAATGGCGTGCTGTCAAATGCACCGCGCCGCGAATCGCTGGAGAGCCCTCGAGCTTGGGTGCATCGAGATTTATAACTATTTTTCAATAAGTTCCGTTCAAATAGAATAGCTGCATTTCTGATAATCCCACTATTCCGCTGTCAATGGCGATTTATTTCGCCTGTACTATGCTCTTATTAAGAACAATTTATACTAAGAAAGGTTCTCGAGTGGCGACCACGTGACGTCCCGCAACGCGATGGACAGTCGATCGCGTGAAGGTCGCGGGCAACCGGTGGGTCCAGATCGCTCAAGATCGCAATAGGTGGGCGTCTTTGGTGGAGGCCTATGTCCAGCAGTGGGCTTGATAGGCTGGCGATGATGATGCTCATATTTATTTTTTACCCGTGTGAGAGCCGTGCTGATATCATCATAGTATCCATAGGTCCACTACTGGACTCTTCCCTCTCCATGTATACCTGTCGAAGGCGACCTGCATCCAGCGTGTTCTTAAGCGGCGCTTTTAAACAAACCTCCGATATCCTCACTCTCTTCTCACAGTAAAGTATCGTTTCACGCTGAATATTCTGTGAGCCCGTTGCACTTCGGACGAGCCGTCCCAATTAGTGCATTCGCATAACTTCATGACTTTCTCACTTGTGAAAGACTATTACTTAATTTCTTTATCCAATAAATTTTATTTTATAATCAAACAATCTGATAATATCCTGTTAGAATCATCATCATCATCATCATCAGCCCATCTAAATCCACTGCTGGACATAGGCCTCCCCCAAAGATCCACCCGCTGCGATCTTGAGCGATCTGGATCTATTAAATTTACATACGTATTTTATTGCACCGAAAATGGCTACACTTAAATGTTTAGATACCATTAAAATTACGTTCCTTTTATTCATATTTTATCGTCCGCAGTCAGCGATTGTCTTCAACAACTTAGATCCATAATAAAAGTATTACTCAAAACAAACCATTATATACTTAAGATAGTAAACACAACCTGGGGGAGAGCCACCCGTTCTAACCCGTGGGAGAGCCATGCTGAATTAAATACTGACTCACTAATTTGGCCGGCTCATCTGAAGTAATAACACAGCCTGAGAATACTCAGCGAAACGGTGCTTGTACTGTGAGTAGACGGAATGAGAATATCGGAAGCCAATAAAACGCTGCTTAATCGTCGTAAAAAGCCGGCAACTCAACCAATGCGAGGATGGCGTGGTTGTCCATAGACGGCGGTGTTCTCTTACCATGTAGGAGACCTACCTGCTCAGTTGTCCGCTGTAGAATAAAAAGGTCGCCTCCGACAGGTAAGCATGGATGTCTAAGGCGGAGGTATCTATATATAGGTCTTGCTGCTGAAATGATGATGAGACCTGGAAGACGTCTTCTCTAAGCCACAAACCAACTCTTAATAATACATGACCCCACTAAACCCCACTCAACATTTCCCTCCATTTTTGTATTCGGATAGTGTCCTCTTGGTTTTAAGCTCCACTCCACAGCTAAATCAATTCAGCCATACTTGATAAATTGTGTAACTTAAGTAAACTTCTTAGGGATGTTCACCGGGTTCAAGTTGCATTGTGTAGCGTAAGCAGCTGAGCAGCCCGCCAAGAGGAAAGCGAGGGATATGATCTTCATTTTATTGTTTTATGTCTCCGATTACTAAAACTGCGCAGTGATCCCTTCCTAATGGGACGTCGTAAGAGGCGACTAAAGGACACTTCACCGGAGGGTAGGCAGCAGCGCCCTTCGAGTACAGCAGATAGTCTACGATCACCAACCCGCCTGCCAAGCGTGGTGATTAAGGCAAACCCCCCTTATGACAACCGCTGGATCCAGATCGCTTAAAATCGCAGCGGGTGGGCGTCTTTGGGGGAGGCCTATGTCCAGCAGTGGACTTAAATGGGCTGATGATGAAGTAAACTTAAGTGTTACTTAAGAGGCTCTTAAAGTGCCGCTTAAGCGGTGTAATAAGCCGACAACACAAGCATGCACGGACTGTGAAGTGCTGTTCGCTTTACCATTAAAATAATATCGTCTGTGGCTTTTATTTTAATAGGCTCACTGTCTATGGTTCGCGTCTGACTTATACCGGTCTTAGTACCAAGAAACGGATATCCCATGAACATGTATTGCCATATAGGAGAGATTTCTCAATCAATTGCATCAAATGTTAAGAATTTCTTCACTTAAACTATATTATTAACTAATTAACTAAAGCGGATGCACCGGTTCGTCCGAAGTGATACCACAGGCTCACTCACTCAACGTGAAACTCTACTTGTACTGTGTTTCGTTGAGTGAGGATATCGGAGATCATTAAAAATGCCGCTTAAGTGGCGTAAAGCCGGCAACATAACCAATCCGCGGATTATGGCGCGGTTGGTGATGGGCGGTATTCTCATCCAATGTAGGAGACCCACCTGCTCCGTTGTCCGCTTTCATCTTTCAGCCGTAGGACGTCCACTGGTGGACATACGCCTCCCCTTTCAATTCCATGAATATCTGTCAGAGGTGACCTGCATCCAGCGTCTTCCGTTGTCCGCTACACTATATAAAAATATATATATTAATAAAACGTTGTTTTATTATTTTTCCAGGTTCCGGGCGTGTCTGAAGCTAGCTGACACATCAGTTTCCAATATGGTTGGCAAGTTGTTCTTCAACGTAGTGCAGACTAAATGTTTCGTTCTGAAACCTATAAAGGCGTGCAAAAAACGTTCGTGGTGGGGCAAGTGCCTCCGAAAGGGTTACATGCGGCAGGCATTCCTGCGTGACAATTTACCTTACTAAACCTCAATGCCACGTCACGTGGGAGAGCCATGCTGAAGCATATACCACGCACGAATTGGGCCGGCTCGGCCGAAGATCATGGGATCACAGAATACTCAACGTGATATGGAAGTTCTATTTGAAACGATTCTTCTACTCTTTCGCTTAGTGAGTATATTGGAGGCCCTTAAAATGCCAGCAACACAAACAAAGCGCGTACTATGGCGCGGTTGCGGTGGGCGGCGGTGTTCTCTTACCATATAGGAGACCCAGCTGTTCCGTTGTCCACTATACCATAAAAAAGGCCCTTGAAATAAGACAGCTCAAGCTGCGTAAAAAGCCAGCAACACAGCACGCGCGGGGTGTGGCGCGGTTGGTGATGGGCGGCAGTGTTTTCCTACCATATAGGAGACCCAGCTCTTTCGTTGTCCGCTATACCATAAAAAAGGCCCTTGAAATTAGACAGCTCAAGCTGCGTAAAAAGCCAGCAACACAGCACGCGCGGACTGTGGCGCGGTTGGTGATGAGCGGCGGCGTTCTCTTACCATATAGGAGACCCACCTGCTCCGTTGTCCGCTGTACCATAAAAATTATAATTTAAATTTTATTGCATAACGTAAGAGCTTTGTATAATGAGTGTATCCTTTCATAAGTTTTTGTCTATAGTATACCACGATTGTCTATGATTTAGTTTTGTGTGTATTATGTATGTAGTGTGTGTGTATTTCTCAACACCCACTAACACTGAAAATGACGAGTCAATTTATCATGCACTCACAGCCCTAAGTCCAATTTTGATTTCGTATTCTTCTGCAGTAGATATTTCTAAAAATAAATCTTCCATTTTATTTAATACTACCAAACCGTTGTTTTGCAAAATAGAACTGTTACATTGACGGATTTTTTATTTTTTTTATATAATATAACTTACAACAGAGCAGGTGGGTCTCCTATATGGTAAGAGAACCCGGCCGCTCATAAACAACCGCGCCACAGTCCGCGCTCGCTGTCTTGCCGACTTTTACGCCGCTTAGGTGGCACTTTTAAGGGCCTCTGGTATCCTCACTATCTGCGAAGCACAGTACAAGTACCGCTTCACGTTTCCCGTTATCTGAATTTAAAAAAAATGTTACATGTGAAGGTATGTCAAAAAAGCTACCCAGGGCAACTCGTAAGCCTATAAAAAATTACATTTATAAACATTGTAGATATTAGATTCTTATGGCTCATTTACATGCAGCCCCTATCCTCGCGCTGCCGGCAATAATTCCCTAAATACTGCTCCGGCAGGATCGACGGATATGTGTTTAAATACTGCCCTTCCGTTCACTTCGCTTTCATGTTCCGGCAGCAGACGGTTAAATTAAAAATGAATAAAATATTTTAAAAAACGTAGAAGGTGGTTGATATCTAACCATCGTAATAGAAGGTAACCCGGCGACAACTGAGCGATTGAGTTGAATGTAAACACGCCCTGCCGCCCGCGCTGCCATTCCTTTGAATTCCGCACTAAAAACCGCTTTTTTTGGAAGCGCTGGACAGCGCCAGTGGCATGGGAAGTATGAAGTTTACATACTCGTCATGCCCACTTCCCTGTTCACTTCAGCTGAATGTAAATGAGGAGTTATATTCCACATAAACATATATTGTAAAAATATAATTGATGTTCCTAAACTGTATTTAAGCATATATCGGATTGTGTGTAGTATGGCTGATTTTTGACAACTAATATTCACTATAAATTATATTTATTTGTACGCCATGTTTTTCTATTCGCTCTAAACCAAGCGGCGTTTAAAATAAATCGTAAATTTCTTAATTAACAACAGATTTTATTTATATTATCTAATAAAATAACTATTTTGATTTTTCTGAATATCCATATTACTAATAAATATCATTCATGACGTCATCTGTGACGTCACAGATTGCCTACGTCATATGAAAGTGATTAAAAAAAGCTCAATTATTTTCAATACATCCAAAAAGTCGCAAATTATAATTTATTTAGTTATTTTAATTAATTAAAAAAAACACGTAAATTTAAAAGTTTCATTTATTACTTCTATATAGATACGATCCTCACCTGTGGTTGAGCCATGCTGACGCACTAATTTGGCCGGCTCGTCCGTAATGATACCACGGGCTCACAATACACAGGGTGAAACGGTACTTGTACTGTTTCGATGAGTGAGTGAGGATATCGGAGGCCCTTAAAAATGCCGCTTAAGTGGCGTTAATAGACTACTGCGCTGAAATGAGCGAACTGTGGCGCGGTTGACCATGGGCGGCGGTGTTCACTTACCATATAGGAGCCACCTGCCCCGTTGTCCGCTATACTATAATAAAACGATCAGCTTTTTGACTCCAGAGTGAGCTTAAAATTATCGTACAATAATTATTTCATTACTTAAAACATTTTACAAATACTTCTGATGTTTTTTATTAAAAATCTACATAATTCCTTAATCCTTTGTGTGACTTTTATTATTTCTGTAAGACATTGAAGAATGTTTTGTGTTATAAATGTCAGTTAGGTAGTATAGTAATAATTAAACAACATTTTAATTTCCTGTATATTTAATTACCGTATAGCTGTATTAGTGAAAGTGACTACTATAATTATAATAATATTTAGTATTAGTAATAGTTACTATAATATATTAAAAAAATAGATTTTATATAGTAAACCAGTCTTCTATAAGCAAAAAGTTCCATCTTGTTACTGGTATTACTCCATTGACATTTAATTGCTAAAATCGAACCATAGATTATAAAATTGAAGCTAGAAAGGTAAAAAATTAATAATTACTTTTTTATTTATTTTTCGATTAAAAAAAACACATTATTTATTATTTATTTAAGAATAATAATTATAAAACAATGTAATATACGATAATATAGTACATATTCAATAGTTCTTATGTATTTATGTTCTGTACTTAATGATGGCAGTGAGTTTCAAAATGGCGCGTTTGCTAGGCCAATAGTGTTTATAACATTCAGATTTGAGTGAAAATAAATTGTTAGAATATTTATTACGTAATAATGTAAATATTTAATAATAATATTATAATCATAAGATGTCTAATTAATATTTATAAGAGAAAATGTGAAATTCAATTTATCTATAATTATAATATATTTTTGTCATTTCATTTAACCCTCATATTCCGTATTAAAATGTAAAATAAATTGTATAAATTATTATTTAACATTTTTAATAAAAATTATAGTTAGCATTAATTTTAACATTGAAATTAATATTAATTAACCTCATATGTATTTAAATTAAATATGTATTTTGAAATGAACATAGCTAAGACAAAAATGATGTTTTGTAGAATACTCTTCAGCAACGAATAAAAAATCCCATAAATAAAGTTAAAAAAATAGTTTTCTTCGCACTAGTGAAAAAAAAACACCGGCAAACCGCACAATTTACTTATTAATTAATGTTGAAGTGAAATTTTGGCCAAATTATCTCATTTACATGCTTGCCATTGCGTTAGTGCACCCAACCTCTGGTCGACAGAGTCCTGGGGTCCAAGAAGTCATCTCTGGACCATTCATAAATGCTAATAATTCGTAATCACCACGCTACCACTTCATTCAGCTTTACATCTGTAATAAAATACTGTCGCACCCGTGGGATGGCCATGCTGAAGCATATGCTGACGCATAATTGGGCCGGTTCGTTCAGTGATACTACGGCCTCACAGGATACTCAGCGTAAAATGGTACTTGTAATGTGTTTCGTAGAGTGAGTGAGGATATCGTAGGCTAAGGGTCGCTTAAGCAGCGTATAAAGGCGGCAACATAACCAATGCGCTTATGGCACGGTTGTTCATTAGCGTCTGTGTTACCATATAGGAGACCCACCAGCCCCCTTATCAACTATAGAATATAAAAATTCAAAAAAAGTTTTGTATGTATAATATAATATGTAATTGTACCCTTACTTATAAAGCTATTTATTGTTCTAAGCGTTGTCTCGTTCGCGTAACAGTAAATACCCATCAGCGAGAGTGGGACAGAATGTTTGATATATGTTTTAAGTAACGTTAATATTAAATTAGATTTAGAGTCTGAAGTTCCTGTCTTGACAATATTAGTTGACGATTGTGTAGATGTATGTACTTAAGGGTAATAAATATGATAAATGTTTGTTATTTTTTTATTTGTGTTTGGCAGAGTGAGTGAGGATATCGGAGGCGCTTAAAGTGCCGCTTAAGCGGCGTAAAAAACAGGTAACACAACCAATGCGCGGAGTTTGGCGCGGTTGTGCATCGGCGGCGGTGTTCTCTTACCACATAGAGCCACCTGTTCCGTTGTCTGCTATAGTGTAAAAAATATTGATTAATAATTACATAAAATGTTTCTTTTATTGTGGTGTACTTTTAAAATATTTATCTTTTCCTACATTCTTTCAACGTAAAAAGGTAAAAACAAAAAGTTAAGAACACTGTTTTAAAGCATCCAATATTAACAAGGTATGAAGAGCTTTTTTAGAAACTGTACTTTAATCACGATTTTATTAAATAAGAGAAACCGCTTAGCCTCGTAGCTGAGTGATTTACTAGTAGTAAGTCTACTATGAAGCGAGAGGTATCGGATTCGATCACTATACTGTGAAAAAATAAAAATACACATTGTGTGGTTTTTGTAGACAAAGTAGTATTTACATCAATTTGTTCTGTATTTACATCAGCCTATCAAGTCCACTGCTGGATATAGGCCTCTCCAAAGACGCCCACCTATTACGATCTTGCGCAATCTGGATCCAGCGGTTGCCCGTGACCTTTAGATCGTAGTATTTAAAAATCACTTTATAATTGTATTACAGTACGTATTTAAAACATTAATTAAAGCTCATGGATTGATCAAATAAACATAAAGATCCATAAAAACTTCTGCACAAGCAACAATTGGTATCTTTTAAACTAGCAAACAAATAAATCATTATTATAAATGTAGCGATAAAAAAATTAAACCCTATGAATTTCTTCTTGGTTCTTGTAGAAGTGTATTTTCCAAACCAATGGTATCTTTATTATTGTAAATTGACTTGCAAAATGACATGACATTCAGATTAAAACAGCATCGTCAAAGAACACGACACTAGAGTATCATTTTCGTGTTAATTATTTATAAATTATATTTAAAATTGGTATATTATATTGACATATTCTTCATCGCTTACAAGGTTTTTAAAGAAAAATTATAATTTATAAACAAATTATAGTTATTAAATAACATTATATTTACACTGCCATCTTGCGTAATAAATAAACATTGGTATTTATTATCAGTCTGCTGTCTGATCTGAGACGTTTCTTTAGTAAGCTTTGTTTAATCTTGTGATGTAATTTGGGATTGTATTAAAAAGTACATCATGTGTTGTTCTAAAAATATAAATTTGATTTTAGTATGGTATTTATCTACAAATTATACAAAACAACTATTTTATTCACATAAAAAAAACGACATTTATACTATATTTTAAATTAACAATCCTTGCATTTTCTTAATCATTTTATCAATTTCATTTTTAACACAAATTCCATCTTAACTATGGCCTATATCTGTCAAATTCACCTTAATTAGAAAACAGCTGTACAAATTAAATAAGTATATTTACTTTACATATAAATAAACTTTGTTAATTTTTATTTTCTAAAATGCAAAATTTAATGAATGTTGTTTAATAAAATATTTGAGAAAATTGTTAATTGTTAAATAAAATTTTATTATTAATTTTAGTTTTCTCTTTGTCATTGTCACAATCAAATACATCTTGTCAATTGTCTATTCATACGGAAAGTAATCAAAGCCTAGAAGCATCAAAAATATATGAACCGAATATCTATATTTATTTTTATTGTAATTATTTTTTCTAATTATACAATTTAAAAACAATTAGCGCTTTTATAAATCAGCGAACAGATAAACAAAGAGTATGTCAGATGAAATAATCCAATCTAATTTATATTCATACGATTATTTCTTGCAAGGTGATGTTTGCCGATTTTGTTGGATTAAAATCGAATCAGATCCTCTACAAAGCATTGAGAATATTATACAGAAGATAAAAGAATGTTTAGATATAGATTTTACGAATTCCATCTCGAACAGAATTTGTAAAACGTGCGAGATAAAAGTTGAACAGTTTTACGTGTTTAAAAAAAACTGCCAAGAATCTTACAGGAAGTTGCTTCAATTTAATGAACATAATCCAATTAAATTAGAATTAAACAATGATTACCTCACAGATAATTCAGATAACACATGTGATGAACATTCAGCAGAACTCAATGAAATTAAACCAAAGATTAAAACTAGAACACGAAGAAAGCGTTCAGAATCATGGTGCTACATATGTTTAATAGATTTTAAAACTACAGAATACTTAATAAAACATAGAAAAGAACAACATGAAAACGACAGTGGTTTCTACAAATGTTTAGGATGTGAGAAAATGTTTCAAAATAGACGTCAGTGCATAAGTCATGAGAGACTTTTCTGTAAAGGCCTCAAAAATGGGTATAAATGTAATATTTGTGAAATTTCTCTTGCGACTAGAAAAGAATTTGAGAACCATGACCAACAACATAAGAAAAACGTGAAGGTGGCTGCAGTATCTGGGCTTATATTTAAATGTGATTCATGTAATATGATATATAATAGACGTAGCAAGCTGATTGAACATTTGAAAACTCATGAAAATCCGAGGCGATTCGTATGTGAGGTACATTTTAATCTTGTATGTGTATTCGTTTTTATTGTATTTTTAATTCTACATATCAAGTAATAATACAGGTAAACTTATATATTGTAACGACCATAATATTTTAAAATCATTCAATCACCGACTCACACTGATGAATTGTATAAATCCAGAATAGTTCATTTATACAGCCTATCTACATTTTTAATATTAATTATTATTTCAACATTTCTAAACCTTTTTAAATCAAATAGACAAAATTCATAGTTATTTTAATATTTTCCTTGGTTTATTTATTTAAAACTTGGGAATTCAACTTAAATGATATACACAAAAATTATAAAGGTAAGTTTAAAGTGGTGTAATGCATGGCTGTAAGCCCCACCATAAGTGGTTTTGTGAAGTTTTCAGAGCCCCTCCTTACATCTAAATAAAATTTATACCACTAATTCAAAACATTACAATAAAATATCAACAAAAAAAAAATGGAAAACAAGGTTGCTTTAACACGTCACTTAAAATAATCTAAGTGTGGAGAAATTAAAAATTTTATTGTGGTTACATAGTAACTACCTTGACTTAGGCAATCTCTTTCAGCTATGGTTGTAAAAAAATTCAATGAATATGAAAAAAGGTTAATTTATTTTGATTATCTGTCGTTTATTATGTAAATTCCATCATACTGACACTGGCAAAATTGTGACCAATTACTTACAGAGGTCACAAAATATGAAGACGTTAATATTACATTTTTGTATGTCATAAATAATAAAGTCACCCACGTTATCTATAGAATTAGTATAAAGTCAGATATTTAATGTAGTATTTGATTGATCAATCACCCGTGGGAGAGCCATGCTGAAGAATATACTGTCGCATTCCTATATGGTAAGAGAACACCGCCGGCCATAGACAAGCGCGCCATAGCCCGCGCATTGGTTGTGTTGCCGACCTTTTACGCCACTTAAGTGTAATTTTTACGTCCTTACTCACTCTGTAAAACACAGTACAAGTACGGTTTCACGCTGAGTATTCTCTGAGCCCGTGTTATAACTAAGGACGAGCCGGCTCAATTAGTGCGTCAGCTTATGCATCTGCATGGTTCCACGGTCATATATGACAATTTAATGTCTAATATTTTCAGAGTTGCGGTCGGGTTTTCTCGCGACGTGATTATTTGAAAAAGCACAATTTCACACATAATGGTATCAAGAAGTACGAGTGTACATTTTGTAATTACAGAAGCAATCAAAAATCGGCGTTAACTATACATATGCGGTAAGAATTAAACTTTGATTATATTAACTATGATTATATTAAAAAAAACATTATATATTATGGAACGTATTTTAAAGTTTAAGAGCCTGGTGGTTAAGTGGTTTTATAGGTCTACCATGAAGCGAGAGGTATCCGGTTCGAGTCCCAGTCGGAACACTTATAATTTAAATTGTTTGGTCTCTGGAAGGGCTTAATAGTGGCCGGGCGAGTGTCTTAATACTGTCGCACTCATGAAAAGCCATGCATATGATAGCGCATTAACTGGGCCGGCTCGTGCGAAGTGATATCGGGTTCACAGAATACTCAGCGTGAAATGGTTGTACTTCAAACGGTGCTTCTACTGTGTTTCGTTGAGTGAGTGAGGATAATGGAGGCCCTTAAAATGCGTTAGTGGCTTTAAAAAGCCGGCAAAAAAACTAATGCCCGAAATATGGCGCGTTTGTCTACGAGCGGCGGTGTTCTCTTACCACATAGAAGACACACCTGCTCCGTTGTCTGCTATACCATTATCAGCCTATCAAGTCCACTGCTAAACATAGGCCTTTCCCTAAAGACGCCCACCTAAAACGATCTTGAGCGATCTGGATCCTGCGGTTACCCGCGACTTTCATGATCGTCTTTTCATCGCGTGGCGGGACGTCCCACTCTGGGTTTTCCCAAACGCGGTACCTCCCATGCTCCCATAAAGATATGTATTTCTGAAAAAAGTTTTTATTATATTTCAGAAAACACACTGGAGAGAAGCCATTCCGCTGCGATATGTGTTCATATCAAACAGTGTCCAGTGGTAATCTGAAGGCGCACAGGCAAAAACATTTGGGAATAAAACAGTTTGAGGTAAGTTATAACAAAAATCTTATAAAAAAATAGTATTATATTCTCCCTTCACGTGAAACAGACTCACACGCTAAACAAAATTCCATACCTTCGCACTCATACGCACACACCCGTGGGAGCCATGAAGCATGTGCGGATGCACTATTTGGCCTGGCTCGTTCGATGTGAGGGGCTCACAGAATACTCAGCGTGAAACGGTACTTGTACTCTGTTTTGCAGGATAGGTGAGGATATCGAAAGACCTTAAGAGTGCTGCTTAAGCGGCGTAAAAAGCCAATGCGCGAACTGTGCCGCGGTGTTCTCTTCAAAAATAGGAGACCCTCCTGCTTTACATTGATTGTGTTGCCGACTTTTTACGCCACTTAATTGGCATTATTAAGGCCTCCGATATCCTCACTCAATCAGCGAACCACAGTACCGTTTCACGCTGAGTATTCTGTGAGACCATGGTATCACTTCGGACGAGCCAGCCCAGTTAGTGCGTCAGAATATGATCCAACATGCTACTCCCACGAGTCCGACAGTTTCAAGACACTCGCCCGGCTAGTGTCAAGCCCTTCTAGAGACTGAATAAATTAAATTATAAATCCGGACCGGGATTTGAACCCGATACCTCTCGCTTCAAGGTACACTCTTAAAACCATTAAGCCACGAGGGTCAATGTCTGCCATATCTGCTGTATGGCTCGAGGTCTGCATGGAGGTCCAAAGGGGTGGCCTTACTTAACTGTCCGGCAGTGGACGTCCTACGGTTGAAATGATGATGAGATTATATTTCTTTTCAGTGTTCAGCCTGCGACAAGAAGTTTGTCTATAAAAAGAGTCTCGAAGTGCATATATCATGCGTGCACGCATCGCAACAGTTGTCCTGCGAATGTGGCGCCATCTATTCGACGTCGAGGTCTCTTAGACGGCACCGCGCAGCCAAGCAGTGCTCGAAAGGGAGACACTTTGATGCTGGGAAGAGCTGCTGATGTATCTCTTTTTTTATTCTATAGCGGAGAACGGAGCATGTGGATGTCCACCATTAGGAGACCCAGCTGCTCCGTTGTCCGCCTTAGAATGAAAATAAATTAATTGTGTGGAATATAATATTGAGTTTATATTTGTTTTATAACTAAACCAATGGATATATTTGGATAAAAAATATTCATTGAAGTAAAATACGTATTGCCCTATGACGTAAAGGTATGGTCCTATATTAGCACTTCACAATTTATTTCAGTCACGGACCATTAGGGATTTTAGGACAGTTTTCATGAACCCCTAGGGATTGAAAGTCAGTTTTCACAAACCACATGGTATTCATGGACAGTTTTCACGAACCTCTAAGGATTCAAGGAGTTTAGGGGTTCCGCATACTAAGGTTAAAAAACATTGATCTATATTAAATGCACAATTTATTTAAGATATCAATTAATCTGAGCATGATATGTCATCATATTCAACTTGTAAAGTATCAATGTTTAAAAAGTATCATTTTAACCTAACCAACAGTTTAAAAATAAACTGTCTTCAGGATAAAAGAAATTAGATTATACAAGAAATTATTTATTTAGTCGAAAAGGTTTTTATGAAACAGATAAATTTTCTGATTCTTATGTTATTAAGCAAAAATAATACCTCTTTAAAACAATTATATGATTAATAAATAAAACAAATGTTTTTGGGAAACATTTTAATCATTAAGTCATTAAAACTAAAAAAAAATGTATTTCTTAATACATAGATTACAGTAATTTCATAAACCAAAAAAATATGATTCGTAATATTTAACTATCTTAATATGAATGCACCGATAGAGTGAATGAATTAAATTTCAGAGACCCGTAATTTTTTTATTTTTATAGGCGTTTTAACAAGCATGGATATCATTTCATATGTCAAAAACTGCATATGTAGCATATCTGAATTTCAGCATATAGGTGGACCTTATGAAAAATTGTAAAATTAATAAAAATAGATTTCCATTTATTCTTACACCTAGGTTACTCGTCTGCCCTCTCCTGTTCCTTGTCCTTCTTCTTCTTTTTCTTCTTCTGTTTTTTGCTTGATTCTTCGTCTGCATCATCAGCAACTGTTGTATCAGCATTGGCTGTTGTGTCTGCGTCACCTGTGGCATCTAAATCTTTCTTCTTTTTTTTCTTTTTCTTTTCAGCCTTTATCTCTGTTGATTCGTCTAGGTTTGAAATTTCAGCTGTACTGGCTGTACGTTTTCTATTACTATCCTCATCAGCATTAATATTGCTACCATTTTCTTTTTTATTATAATCTACATAGCTATTGAGGTATTCTTTAGGTGTGTTCTCATTTGCTTTGCCAAATTTATCAAGTTTTCCTTGCTGAATTAACAATTTTTTTTGTGAAGCTTTCGGTCCTAAACCCCATTTCCTTGGATAGGTATCTCTTTCCATTATCACTCGTTTTAATTTTGCTGCCACACCATGATCACATGAAGCCATTGTTGATGTTGTCATTAAAGCAATAGCCAGAGCTACGGCTTCCCCTTTTGTTGTTACAATAACTATTTCTTGCTCCATTTCTATTCCATCTTCATATCTTAGTATACCAGGAAGTAGAACCTTTGCACCATAACACACAGCGTTGACAGCACTGTCTTTGATAAATATCCTCTTATGTGCAATTAATAATCCTTCTAGGGGATTTATAACTCTTCTGAGATAAGTATCATCTTTGTGATTTTCATATGCCCATTGGGCATCCAATATATCATGCATAGTTACCATACCCTCTTTCTCACCTTGAATACCTGATCTTACTCGTCGCAGTTCAATCATCTGTCCTCCAACACCTAGCATGAGTCCCAAATGCACACACATGGTACGAATGTATGAGCCAGCCTCACAACTCACCCAAAAGACACCAATATTTTTTTCTTCGTCATAATCTAACAACTTACTGTCATATACCGTACGCACACGCAGTTGTCGTTTCACCGCCGATATGAGAGGAGGTCTTTGGAATAAAGCTCCTCGCAGCTTCTCCAGGCCCTGGGTAACTTTTTTGATACTTTCCACAGCTGAGTGCAAGTTGAATACAGCGACATACTCCTTACCAGCATTTTGTTGAGATTTAACAAGCCGTGTGGCTTTATCGATGCATACAATTAAGCAACCAGTGACCTTGGGATCAAGGGTGCCAGAGTGACCAGTTTTTTCAACTTTTAAAATCCGCTTTATCCAAGATACAACTTCGTGTGAACTGGGATTGCTGGGTTTGTCCACATTAATGAACCCAGACTTGATATATTCCGAAATAGGTCTCTTTAGTGGTGAATGTCCAAAAGGTAACGGGGTGTAGTGGTTAGAGCGCACGTTGAGCCGATCAAAGTTTTTCAACAACAAAGGCCAGTATGCTGTGTCTATCTTAGCGACACTTTCAGAGGGCTCGATTTTAAAATCACCAAGCTTCTGAAATGTGCCTAACGAAACAGTATCCTTGTTTTTCTTCTTTTTCTTCTCCGAAAAGACCTCTTTAGCCGGCAACGCTACTTCCGTCATTGTTGTGTCGCTCTTTGTTAAATGATTATTGTAATGCTTTAGTTTTAATTGAAATAATGTGTGTTATTTCCGTAACTATCACGTTTAAAGTGTTTAAATTTTGAATATTTAACACGTGCAAAACACGCGAGGTTAGCTTCACTTAACAATGTTTAAATGTCATATGTCAATCATGAATATAGCACAAAATATTATAACATTGATACGTCATAGCTGGATATTATAATGTTCTGTGCTATACAATAATTCATATATAAAATTATTTCCAAAGTGGTCCAGGTGGACCTCCAGCGGTCCATGGGGGAATCGACGCGGTCTACGGTGGGCGTGACAGAAAATAAGGGGTATAGAATTATAAGCGGAGGTACATGAGATTTCATTGGGTTTCGATAGTGAAGAAATAAAATGTTGTATTGACTTCTCTTGATTGGTTATTAAAACTCTAATCTTTAATACAGCAAAAATTTTAAAGTGGTCTATGAAACTAAAGAGTTTGGGAGTCAATGATTTATATGATGGAAAATTCTAATATTCCTACTAAAATTATGTTCTAATATAATATGTTTGTGTTTCGCCTCTTATTATTTGGGCAAACAAAACTGAAAATTTATGTCGTCCCTACAATACCATTTAATTACCAATAAATTAAAATAAATATAATTTAAACAAATTATATTATAATACTATATTATATAGTTTAAAGAATATTTTACAGTATTTATTTTATATAAGATATATTAATTATATAAATTAATTAATCTGTGTTTCGGTAATCTAACTGTAGGCTTGCTTGTAAATTGTCAAAGATAACTTGGTTTATTTTGTCGCCGATTACCAGTGCTTAATGTTATTAAATTATTGATAAGCTCAAAATAAACAGCAATGGCAGGTGTATTATTCGAAGATATATTCAACGTAAAAGATATGGATCCAGAGGGAAAGAAATTTGATCGAGTCAGTCGACTTCACTGTGAATCAGAATCATTTAAGATGGATTTGATTTTGGACATTAATTCATGGATATATCCAATGGAACTTGGTGATAAGTTTAGATTAGTGCTTGCCACAACGTTAAGGGAAAACGGTTACCCGGACGGTGGAGAATGGAATCCTCTGGAGGCGGAAGGCAATCGTGCCGACAGTTTCGAATATGTTATGTATGGGAAAGTTTATAGGTTAGTATACTTATTTTATTATTATTTTTTGATATAACGGGTTATTCTTTGCAATTCGACATGTGGGCGCCTATTTGGCGAGTTATTTTATTAGTATTCTCGATTTGAATCGAGAACCCATAAGTCAATAATTCAAATGCACACTTCAAGTTAACATTGCCACCTATAATCTCTAGACAGCATATAAATAACCTCAACAAAAAATAATGTGTCCAGTTGTGGAAACCAGCCCATCTTACAATACAATTACAATCTCAAGAGTGTGCTGTGATTGTTATTAATAATTTAACATTAAACATGATACTTTTCATATTATTACAATACACATACAGTGCCAACATGTTTTGCAATACTTCTTTGAAAGTAAAGCAATGTTCTGAGTCTTAAACTATTTGTTAGTAAATCAAATCTATATTTTTATTTAAATAAAAATTACACTTATGTAACCAATCATAACATTTACGCTTAAAAATTGAGTTTACTATTTTAATGTATATTGTAACATGTGTTTTTATTATATTTGGTAATCCTGAGAAGATTAGGTATATAAGTCTCTGTGATGTCATATTAATAATTACAAGATTTATTATTTAAGAATTTTTTTTTCTCTGTAGGCATTAGATTACATAATTTGTTTTTATATGTAGCTTATTTTTTAATTATGAATATAGGAAGATTTGAAATTATATGATTAATAATTAAAATGTAATTCACATTTTTTCAGGATAGATGGTGATGAGGCAGGTATGGAGCCAGCGTCACGATTATCAGCGTATGTTTCATTTGGTGGGCTTTTGATGCGATTACAAGGCGATGCTAATAATTTACACGGCTTTGAAGTAGATCAACATATGTATTTGTTAATGAAGAAGTTAGCGTTTTAAATTAAAATAGGAAATAATATTTTGTCTTATCACAAAATATGAAACTCATTTTTTCAACTCACCTTTTGTATTCAAACAAATAATTGCACTTAACCCTAAATAGCCTAGAGTTTCAATTTTGATACCAATCTTTAAAACCGAATGTTCACATTACTACTAGGTTTTTTTTATAGGTTGGCTGTATTTACTGTTGTATAATATTCTTTCCAAGGAAATTTAAAAAAAAATCAAATGTCATTATTGTTAAGAAATATGTAAAATAAATATTGTGATTTTTTTAGCTACTTTTCCCTTCATCTAGACCCTCAAGCAAACACGGTAATATTAAAAATAAATCATTTTCGTAAATCAGGCTATTAAGGGTTAATAAAATTCACTAAATTTCTTAATTGATATTGTATATATAAAAAAAAATTGTAAACAATTTTTTTGTAGAAGATCAATTTATAGTTTACATGTAAAAATATTTTGATTAAACTATGAACTGAATGGAAGTTCCTAGATTTATTTTAGATATATTATAGACCAGTTTCAAAATTTAATTTGTTCCAGTGTAGCCTATGCAATTCTATATTTCCTAAAATCAATAAAAATGTGAATATTATATGTAAATACTAAATTTCTTGTTGTAATTTCCAAATATAAATTAATAGTTTTTGAAAAGAAAAGTGACTATTAATTAGTTAATTAAGTAATTGTTTTTGCTGTGAGCACTCTCCAGAGAATCTTTGTGACTCCACCTTCACATGAAAACACAATGAAATACCCAACATTGAAAATAAATAATTAAATCAATATTAATAATCTTTCTATCTATATTTTGCAATGATTAAAAATTTGTTACAAAAAGGTTTAAGACATAATTTATTTGTATGTAATGTTAAGGTACCTATATTTTATAACAATTATGGATAATTCTAGGTGATTTAAAAAATTAAAGAAATCCAGTAATTCGTTATATTGAGACTATATATTGAATTAGTAACAACTATATGTTGAATTATAGATAATTGTGAAAACTTATAATATTCCAAATTAAATATATGTAAATTAATAATAGAAAATAAAATTCAAATATGCTTCATATTTGTCCAACAATTGTTTAGATTTTCCTAAATATTTTACCATATAGTAATAGTATGTGACCATTATACATAAGTGTAGATTTTAAGGTTGAATTGTGTCAGTGAACATTCAAACTGATGTAATAATTTGTGTAATTGTAAAATGGGCTGGTCTCCGCAACTCGACGGTATTATTGCGCGTATTTTGCGTGATAGAATCGGTGGCATCATTCATGCCAGCCTAGTTCCTGGAGGAAGCTTCTTCACACTTCCGGATACCTCCTGCAACGACCCCGGTGTCCCGACGTGCTGCGTCCTGTATACTGCCACCCCGAAGCATTCCAGTTAGATGTGGTTGGCTGTGTCGTCCGCAACCATGCAAGCTCTGCACAGAGGACTGTCTAGACTGTAACACTCAGCATGTTTACGTGTTTATTGAGGAGTGCATAAAAATATTTTTTTTAATTCCCTGATTTCTATATCCTATAATTTTTATTATTGTAAATTGTATTGTCTAAGTTGGAATAAAGAGATTGCCTTTATAGCTTGTTTTTTTAATGGAAATGGTGGCAAACAAGCAGGAGACACCTAGGATAAGCAGTCCCATGCTCATGGACACCCCTAGCCCTTGCAAGGAATAGGTATGCTTCTTTGAAAATCTCCAAATCATATTGGTTTGGAAATATCTCTATAGAAAGCTGTTTCCACCGAGTGTAGGTGCTTAGCATAAAATGTTCTATGATGTGATATGAATGAAATATCTATGATTAGGACTTCTCATACTATCCCTCCGTCTTTTTGAATAACTAAAAAATAAAAATCTGAAAATATAAGAGGGTATTCAATTTAAATATTTTAATTTTATTTAAAACCTTATTCTCCTACTTAATTTTAAAAATCAATAGTGTGATATAAATCCATCAAATAGATAAAATATTCTTTGACTAATTTAATCAAATATAATATAAAAAATAGTTTAACACAGATAATTCAAAAATACATAATGAAAGAATTTTGTTTTTTAATGTTAAATCAATTTAACGCCATCTATGTATTGTAGTTCGTAGCTTTAAAACATAGTAATAGTCGTTCACCTCACAATCTGGACAAATTCAAAGATGGCGTCTTTAATATCTGTTGCTATACTGTATTTGTAATCTTAGCTTACAGAGCTTTGGAAACGAATAAACTAGTAATAATTAACTTACGTTGACGCCAGCAGTTAAATAAAAATAAATGAATATTTGTTTTATTCCCTATCCTATAATAATATACTACATTTATATTTATATAATATAAGTTATATATGTGTATAAATAAAGGTTATTTGACCGGAAGGGGGGAACAGCAACCTTCCTACAACCTTCCGAGTACAGAAGATATTCTGCGATCACCAACTCGCCTGCCAAGCGTGGTGTTTAAGGCAAACCACTCTCCATATTTGGGGGAGGCCTGTCCAGCAGTGGACTTGATGGGCTGATGATGATGAATATAATCACCTCGGTGCGTTACTGATCGGCCACACATGCGACAAATTGACACGATGGTTTATCACCGGACCCCCTTCGTCGTGTAAATCTCCCGGCGAGCTGTCCCGCTAAAAACCCATTCGCGTTAACCTGTCAGGACTGTATACACATACTCCAGAGTCATATTTTTATAAATGACACGCTGTTGACATACAGCCTTATTTGTTATATACTTAATTATTTTTTACATTATTTACATTATTTTAAGGTATTAATGCAATTCATAAATCACAACACAGTTTTGTTTATTTTTATTTTAAAATAAAAAATCATTTGAAAATATTATTCTCCCTAAACGTGCAGTCCGAGTTTTAAGTCAAACTTCTTTCAAAGTGCTGTACAAACAAGTTAATTAAATAAATTTCTAATGGTTATAGACCGCCGACGCCCATGGATAACTGCGCCACAGTTCGCGCTTAGGTTGTGTTGCCGGCTTTTTATGTTTCTTAAACGGCATAATCTCAAGGACTTTCAATATCCTCACTCACACAGCGAAACACGGTACAAGTATTCACGTGGTTTCTGTGAGCCCGATATCACTTCGGACGAGCCGTCCCAATTAGTGCGTCAGCATATGCTTCAGCATGGCTCTGCCACTGAAGATTATAATATTAACGAACGGGTGATGTAACCTATTTTTTAAATAATTTAAATACTCAGCTTTGTTTACATATATTTAAAATGTCTTTTGGAAATTGGAGTCTTAATATGTCGCGAGTTTTATGTCAAAATACTGCAGCATCGTTTTCATTCATTGCACATGCAATGAAAAACGATGCTGCAGTAGGGCATATAATTGCGTCAATTAGAGAACGCCAGAAGGCAGAACGTCCGCGCCAAAGAAACAAAGCCAATAAAACTTTGTATATGCCGCCGCGCTCATTACGGCGACACGTGGCAAATTAAATGAACCATAGTGAAAATTCTGTTTACAAAGGAACGACTTTTTCCCAAAGCGTGGACTCTGCTTTTATTCTATTATTATTTTATTATTTATTGTTGTATAAATTAAATCAGAAAAAAACCACTTAACTTCCCATGCTTTTTTACAGAAAATGATTTTTCAAAGATGTTCTAGATGAAAACAAGTCAATACATTCCTTCTTATTAATACCGCGTGAAAGACCTTCGCGGCGACCGCGCACCGGAAATCGCAGAGTGGGACGTTCCGCCACACGATGGAAAGACGATCTAACAAAGGTCGCGGGCAACCGCTGGATCTAGATCGCTCAAGATCGCAGCGGGTGGGCGTCTTTGGGGGAGGCCTATGTCCAGCAGTGGATTTAGATGGGCTGATGATGATATTATAATATTAGTATTTTCACCAAGACAATTTTCAAATCAGGAGTGCCTAAAAAATCATAATTGACAAGAAAGAGAAAGATTTTAAATTTTTAATTGAAAAATAGTAAGTTAATTAAAATTTTATTTAAACGCTGCCTTTGAGTAGCGTTTAAATAAATAGAATAATATTGAAAATAATATAAAAAAGGTAAAACATTAAAATACTGAAATAATCGTCTATCGTGCCAAAATATTTTTTTTTTTAGAAAATTTGATTATATAAATAAAAAAAAATTTATTCGCAAACTACAACTGTTCTGCTATTTTATGTATAACTCATTTTGCTTTCAGCATCGTTTGCACCGAAAACGGCAACCGCTTATGGAAACTTATTCATATTAGAACGGCGCCAGAGCGTATAATTTTGTGTAAATTGTAACGTTATTTTCATAAATATACGTTATAGTAAGATCTATAATAGTTACTTTTACTATATTTCTTACTTAAGGAAAGTTATCAAAACCTCTTCAAAGATTTCATATCTGAAAGTTTGAATTTGGGAAATCAAACGTTTCTTATATTAATTTTTTATTGTATAATGGACAACCGCGAATTGGTTGTGTTGCCAGTACCATTTCACGCTAGTATTCTGTGAGCCCGTGGTATCGGACGAGCCAGACCATATAGTGCCTCAGCATAATCGGCGTGGTAAAATATTTTGTTCTTTGTTACACAAAAACAAAATGTTCTTGTTACACAAAAAACAAAATATTTTATTGACCTCATGTGAGTAAATTGTATGTATCTAAAAATGAATTTAAAAAATGTTTCATTTTATTATATTATGTACAAACAATTTTTAGCTACGAAATGTTAATAATTTAATAAAGTAATATATTATATGTCACTACGTCGCACGCTATATTGGTCTGTATATTTGTCTATGCACAGCTATGGCGAAATTAATGTAAAAAATTGACAATTGTTAATCACCTATATTTTATATAACAAGTTGATGATACGAGCTTTACAATAATAGTTAGGTTGAAAAACCTGTCGTAAAATGGCCATAGTTCATTACGGGATAGATACATATATATAGTGAAATTGGATATGTGTAGTGAAGTTGTACTTGTAACTGTTTCGGAGTCAGCATCGGAGAGAGCGCGAGGCCGTTCAGCCCAACAGCGAGGAGCTATTAAAAAAAATCGTTTTTGGAGAATGCTTTTGTTACATAAAGTAAAGAGATAAGTATAATACTAATTCTACTGCATTAAGTTATAATATTACAAAGCTTTACAAATTATTATACAATATTATTATAGACAACCAAGCAATATTACATCACGTGATGCGTACAAATCTCTTTAGATATATTGAGCGAATGACAGCCCTGACTGTCACATAAATTCAATTCCGTAGACACAGCCAAATGAAGCCGTCTGTCTTTCAAATTGTCCCCTATAAAACATTGTTTGATGTGGCTCTTATTTATCTAATATTAAGTAGTTTTTCCTCAATCTATAAGTTCATCGAAACGTTAAAATTGTATTTATTTTGTACATACATACAACATAAAATGTTGAAAAGCAGGGAGATGTTTTGAGCATTAACATTAACAGTAAAGTTATAAAAGTAATGAAATATCTTAAAGGATTTAATTTTAATTTTCATTTCAACCTTTCAAACCAATAAATACTGCTACTTCATTTCGCCTAGACCGTGATTTACTGATATGGAACTTAAATATATAAGGAAAATTCAATAGTATAAATCCCATGTGAAAAGTGAAAATTCATGGTACAAATAATAATTTAAAATGATTATCGAAGCATTTTTTAGAGTTAATTTTTCTTTAATAAGAACTTAATGGAATTTAATAAGAACTTTTAAAAGTGAGAGCCCTAACTTTTTTTAATATATCCCCCGGGCTAAATTGGATAAGTATAAATCCAATAGGCCACAAATTTCGTGATCAGAAAAAGTTACGATTAGGTTTATCGAAACGAATTATGAGATCAGACTCAGCTGAATATCAAGAGTTCATCAAATTGAGATTATAATTATAAGTATAGATTTTTTTAATAATAACTATTTTTTGTTAAGTTTGCTTTAAAATTATATTGATAACGCGGGTAACACATTTGTTTTTGATGTACCGCAAATGAACTTCTATTGTCAGTTGAGACGCGGGTGTACTGCCAGCCTTTTCAGTAAAAGGATTATATTGCTATATATATCTTCTAAATATATAATCCTAAATATATAGTTACACAATTATAACAAGACGTCGGGTTACATAATACAATAAATACTTTTTACTTACAGTTATAATAGGACCAGAGAATAGGAGGAAAATTTACTTCACAATTCAATAAGAGTATTTAGAAAAAATAGAATTTAAAAATTATCGGATCTTTCAGCCTAAATAAATCATATTAAACAGTTCCATTTTCTTAGCAGATAAATACAATTAAATTATCAAAATAAATCTAACGGCAGATGTTCTAAAATTGCTTGTCGCGTCTAATTGAATAATTGCTCACTCCTGTCCTAGGATACAGTTTAAAAACTACTTGTAGTAATGAAATTAATCTTTCAATAGCTTTAAATTCTCTATTCAATTATGTATTTAACAGTGTGCTACGCTCATTAGCAGACTACAAATTTTAGTCCTCTATGCGGTAATATGCGTCTCACCTTACTTAATATGCGTTTGGCACTTTGGTAAATTAAAATGGTGCAGAAAATGTAATTATTTTTTTTTATGCTGTTGGTCAGGTGGTGGTTCAGCAGGTGGGTCCCCTATATTTTAGGAGAACACCGCCACCGATTAACCGAGTCCGAGTATTGGTTGTGTTGACGGTTTTTTAAACGGCACTTTTAAGGGCCTCCGTATTCCTCACTCACTCAGCAAAACACGGTACAAGTACCATTTCACGCTGAGTATTCTGTGAGCCCGTGGTGTCACTTCGGACCAGCCGGCTCAATTAGTGCGTCAGCATGTTTCAGAATGACTCTCCCACGGGAAAAATTCTTATACGGGTAATTGACCATTCTAAAAATCATCGAGGAAAACAAAAGAAGTATTTCGCAATTTTATGTGCGATAATACAACCTAGTCGTATATATTATAGAGACGGCTTTGTTCCCATATTTCTAAATACTGTGGTGTACGGGAATGTGTCCAACTAGGTGTAACTTGAAACGGCTGAATTAGATTGCGTATTTGGCCCATTTAACTTGCTAGTTGTAATCATGAGGTATGGACTCGGCCACTCCCATCATTCAATAGCGGCGATATACCTTTGAAATATGACATAATTTGTTTTATAAATTAGATATTTCTCTAACATATTGCGGTCCATTTTTCCCAAAGTGACTAAAACCTTTGTGGTATAAACTCTATACAGATCTGAGTGAATGCTTTTCTACTTAGATTTGTAATCTGTGGAAGTTAGTAGGTGACCTTAGAGTGCTGTTATCTTTTATCACTTTCGCACCTATCGCATTCCGTTATTTTAAAAATCGCTATGGAATTTCTTTAATTAATTACCTATTGTATAGAGATACAACATTCATATTTTAATATACCAGCTTCACTTTGATAACTTTATTTTTTATTTTTTCTTCTATTAACGTAGCAGGTGAGTCTTGTATATGACAAGAGAACTCCTGGCTAGGGGCCTCCGATGTCCTAACTCACTCTACGAAACACAGTACAAGTACCGTTTCACACTGAGTACTTATGAGTCTGTGATATCACTTCGGACGAGTCGGCCCAATTAGTGCGTCAGCATATGCTTCAGTATTGCTCTCCCACGTGTGAGGATTGAATTCTGTTTTAAATCTGTTATTGTAAAATATTTTTTCGGTTTCGTAATAACAAATTTATTAAATGAAATAAAAGCGCATAAGTCTTTATACACAAATCATGAATATTATAATTTATAAAGCTTTGAGTTTTTCTTATAAATTGGTGACAATTTCTCAAAAACAGCAGGCGTCTGTGAGGAATTGCAATTTCTTTTGTGCCTTGAATTAGTCATTTTAACATTTTAAGGAAAAGTTTTTGATGAAGATTCGTTTAGGTAGAAATAACATGAATATGTAAATTGTTGTTTTCAAATTACGATTTTACAAATATTGTTGTGTTTGAACAATAATAATTTAGAAAGAACAGAATGAAATTTGCAGAAACATTATTTTAAAAATTTGGATTTGCATTACTTTTTCGTTCCACTTTTCAATGATTGCAATCACAAACAATTTAAAGATATAGAATCAAGTTTTTTTTAAACATTAGCTACTTAAATTAACGGCTGGAATACATTATTTAAATTAAGTAAATAAAAACCATTAAATTACCATTACCATTAATAACCATTTAATTTTTTAATTTCATTATTTTATAGCTTTAAAAAATTCTTTCACAACTAAAGAGTTACCATAATTTAGTAATTAAGCTTAATTTACTATAAACATAACAAGTTTTTTATGAAATATATAATCACGGATTTATTTTATTATCTTTATACAAATATACCATATTATTATTTAGACTTAAAAAATATAAACGATGGCAAGTACAGGCCAAATATTAATATTACAAAAACCCAAACAGGTTAGCTTAAGTTTTGTACAAATATTTCCCACGGAAGTAATAAAAATATATCCAATCTATAAGTAAAATAAAATGAAATGTCCGTTGCCCTAAGCTGTGATAATGGGCCGTAACTTCACGACTTTACGTGTGATTAGGGGAAAAATTAAACCGTTTGAATTTCAAATTGTCCCTCATTCGAAATGTAATGAAATAAGTTGAGATCCCAGGGGCAATAAGGCGTTATAAACATTCAAGTCTAATTCGCATACTTTTCAAAGTTGAATTTCCTTAAAAGCTTTTGGGCAATCCCATACCTGCCTGTTTATTATCTCATTTAAATTGTTTTTGTTATATTTCACTGAATTTCCTTATTATTTTTTATTTCTCTTAGTTAAACTAAGACAATTATAATTTGAAATCCCGATTTTTATCAATTATCATGGCCGGTTCGTAAGCTAAGAAGTCCATACTTACCAATTCGACCCTGGTCTGCACATACACCACACATTCGTTTTAACTACTAATGCATATGGATATGTAATGAGAAAGATACAAGAAATATTTAAAAAATCCTATAACTAAAATTCACTAGCCCTCTTATTTATAGATAAGCCCTCTTTCTTGTTACTCTACTCGTTCTTTGACAGAACACTTAAAAATAATATATGATGTAAGCACAGTTTATAAATTAGGAAGTAAACGTTTAAAAAACCTACAGAAAAGGCAATATAATCAAAGCGCAGAATGTGGCGCGTTTGTCCTTGAGCAGCGGTGTTCTCTTACTATATAAGAGATCCACCTGCTCCATAGTCTGCTATACCATAAAAAAGTTAATACTTATTTCAATTGGTGTTGTACCTACTGAACAATAAGGAACTACTGACTACTACTTATTTTAAGTGCCTTAAAGCACCTTAACAAAATATAAATAAAAACATAGTGCCCTTCAGCCAGGTTTACGTTGTGACCTATCAGTTGGATCTCAACCCTTAACAACTGTTTACATTGCCGCTTTAATTACTGAGATCTTTTGAGACGAGCCGGGGAAATTAGATTATTGTTATCATAACAAAAACTGTTAAGTGGTTTATGAAGCTTGGTTTATACAAGTGCCTTGGATTTATTTTGTTTTTGAAAAATATATTATTAATAAGATAGGCTGATCTTATTTAATAAATACTTAAAAAAAATTACTTAACTAAATAATATACTCAATATACTATAAAATAAAAGCTTTGTTTTACAGTTATATAGTCTCATGTAAAAACAGTGTATTAGTTAAATATCGTCCAAAGAAAAGACGTGATATTTTAATTAAAAACCTGTCGACGTAAACTGGACATTAGTGCAACATCCCATTTCATTAACAACTTTCTCCTATTCCTTACACAAAAGTAAAGTAACAACAATGAGATATAAATATATTATATATAAAAGAATTTGAACAAAATAAGATAATATGTCTAGTTACTGTATTCTAGTACATTTTCCACCGTGGGAGAGCCATGATGAAGCATATGCGGACGCACCAATAGGGCCGGCTCGTCCGAAGTGATACCATGGACTCACAGAATACTCAGCATGAAATAGTAGTTGTGCTTGAAACAGTGCCTCTACTGGGTTTCGCTGAGTGAGTCAAGATATCGGAGACCCTTAAATATGCCTCTTAACTAACGTAAAATGCCGGCAACACAACCTATGCGCGGACTGTGGCGCTGCTGTCCATAGACGGCGGTGTTATCTTACCATATAGAAGACCCACCTGCTCCGATGTCCGCAATTATAAAAAAAAATTACTTTTTTCAGTTTACTATGTCATTTAAATAAAATACAATTTGTATTTAAGTATGGTATTATATGATTGTAAAAATTTAGTTTCTTGAGTACCTAATATCAATAGTTTACTCAATTATTTTCATTTCAATATTTGTTGGAACTTAGAACTGACTTGTTGGAAGTTAATTTAATAAAAGACTGGATGATCTTGTTTCCAAGTCCTTAAATTCCAATTGAAGATCCAATAAAATTACTTCTAATAAGTACATATCGGTAATTTAATAAACTACGTCCAGCGGTGTCCGTCAATATTGTAACAGCTCTCAGGGCCGTACGAGAACTTAGTCAACAACGCTCTGTCGATGCTGGCAAGATAAGGTCTTTTAATTGCTACATGGTATGCAAAGTATTTCATGTAATACGATGAAAACCTTAAACAAATCTAATGAAACAGGTTTCTCTCTACTCCTGAAATATTATAGATAGACATCGTTAAATTATTATAATTTAACGATTAATTATTATCCATATATAGTTAAAAATAGGGGTATTTCCAAACCAATACGACTTCGCGACCTTCAAGAACAGTGCGTACATATTCTTCAAATGACGGCAATGCACCCATGGCCCTGCAAGGGTGGGTGGAGGGCCGCTTATCCTAGGTTAGTCTCCTGCACGTTTGCCACCGTTTCTATAAAAACAATAAAAATTATAAATGACAATGTTAATTTCATACATAGTTTGTATCTTTTGACCTTAAATAATATAAATGTTTACATACATTTGCCAGAAGATAGGTTTATGCAATAGAAATGGAACGATCATTACCATGTAGCAGCCATTTCCGGCCTAATATAACGATACTCTCAACATTAACGATCTACACGAAAATATATATCAGAACAAAATATTCAAAGAAACCGCTGGACCACCGAAAACGTCATGCGTAATGAGAGACGACATTGATATATGAACCGTGCAGCTGCTCGCTATATTTCAACCTAAGTCAACCCTAGTCACCAGCTCACATGCAGAAATGCACTGAAAAATATTAGCCATTAGCGCTAACGTACTGTATAAATCTTCGACGATTTATATTAGCACTTAAGTCTAGTAGGAAATTAAGAGCATTGATTGCACTGTTTTACAACGGCAAACTTCTTAAGTTTTAAACTTTAACGCTTTAACCAAAGATTTTTTTTTCATCTGAATAGATTATATTCATTATATTTTAATTAAATATCATTAGATTACATATCTTTAAAATTTTATAATATCAATAAAAAGAACCGTGAGAGAGCCATGCTGAAGCATATGCTGACGCACAAATTGGGCCGGCTCGTCCGAAGTGAAACCACGGGCTCACAGAATACTCAGCGTGAAACGGTGCTTATACTGTATTTCGCAGTGTTTGAGGATATCAGAGGCTCTTAAATGTGCCGATTAAGCGTTGTAAAAAGCCGGTAACACAACCAATGCGCGGACCGTGGCGCGGTTATTCATGGGCTGCGGTGTTCTCTTACTATATAGGAGACCCACCTGCTC
>DWCF01001350.1:0-31511 GCA_018230265.1 Delias oraia | reverse complement strand
ATATATTCAGATTAGCGAAAAACAGACAGAACATTTTAGATAATGCGTTAAGTGAGGCAGCATTTATAAGAATATTTTTGTCGACGTGCTTATAGTCTGAAGAAAATATTAATTTACAAATTGTGATACCGAACAAAATGTTCTTCCAAACTGTGTATTGTAACTGTTTAATTAACAGAGGTATGTAATTAAGATTAGATACAGCCTTCATTGATTATTAATGTTGATAATTTTTTATGTCCAGGATTTGAAAAGAATTATTGATATCTGCATTGCTTTAAAACTCTGACCTTATGAGCTAGGGAGGCGTATGCTACGCTTAACTTATAGTACACCAAATTATTTGCTTAACTAGGTCATGCTTGAACACAATAGATAAATGTTAGCGGTATTCGACAAAAGAACTAATGTCATTCATTAAAGCCACAGACAGGTTCATTAGTGATGGAAACCTGTCCCGACTTACTTTTGCTATTCACAATACGTAAATAAGAAAACAGAGAGGCTTCAACGTTCAGAAATAAAGGATCACATTACAAAATTAGGAAAAATCCTCATCTTTAGGTGAGTTAACCATTACTTTATTACATTGGTAATATATGTATACTAAAAAAAGTAATTCAATACTATTAAATGTAATTTAAATTGAAATTGTTCTACCTAAAACAGGACGATATTGTATTACATATGAAATTGTTTTAATTTAGAGTAAATATAAAGATTTTCTAAAAAATGTGATTGACACGAATGTGCTTAAAAAAAAGATAAATTAATGGTACATGCATGGACAATTAACCTCAATACGACTGCAAACCTGTCGCAATCTATTGATTACTTATTTGTTTATACACTCCAAGACCACGTGTCTGCACGTTCCACTATTTACATACATCTTATTTGGTTAGCTGTTACAGCATCTTGACACTTGACATGACCATAGACTACAAACGCCGAAAAATATAATAAATAATTGCAAAATACTAATGCATTTTCGTGTACAAATTAACAAAAAAATCACAATTTGAAGATCTATTACAGTAACCAGTGTTTGTAGATTATATTAAATAAATATTATTAACTAATAAACGACGCCTAATATTTTGTTTAATTTAGTTAAGTGGATATGCTTACGCAATACACTTATCAGACCAAACTATTATAATATATAGATACGTCATTCTAAGTTGTATACTTTGCTTAGATCATGAAAGCCTCAAACTAATTTATTACTTACTAATATATTAAAACTATATTAAAACGAAACTGCTTCTATAAAATAATATTCGTATAATTATGATATTATGTAGGTACTTGCTGAATTTTAATAATTAAATAAAAATTTAATAATATATTTTTTTACTCAACACGCTATCAAAATTCAAATAATTAAAATTCTTTTGCTATTTAATTTTATTGATGAAATTATTCATCTCACTGCTAGCATGACGCCAAGTAAAATATTAAAGAAAAACATACATATAGTAAAGTTTAATGAGAAAAATATAAAAGGACGGGGGGGAAATATAATGTTTTTGATTTCTTTATTATTTTCTTTCATTAGTTTACAATTTTTTACAAATATTTCGAATTTCTAGGCATTCGCTACTACAAATTATGTGTACACCATTCAACAACAGAGGCCTTACTAATAAATAATTAGAAAAAATAAATCACCTAATTTAAACTATCTATTTAAATTATTTCAGTGTGTAAAGGATTAATTGTAACCTATTATATCTGAACGAAGTAAAAATAAACATCGATAAGAATACTATACGAATCTTACTTTAATGCATAGATTACCAATATAACTTATCTTTAAAGTAATATGCGTGTCGTTGATGTCAGTAAAACAGTTTAATGAGTGTAAATTACCGTGAAATTTTTGTCAGTATCTATTTATAAAATAAAATAAAATAATACTTTTCGTCCGCGTAAGCATACCTACTTTTGTATCTCGGAATTTAGCCTTTCATTAGAGAAATATCTTTCTCGACGTTTGTTCACAGACTACAACATATCTTTGTGGAGGATTTAATCAAGTGTATTAGGTACTTATAATATTCTATATCAATAAATCTAGCAAAACAAATGGGAGAGCCATGGTGAAGCATATACGGACGCACTAAATGGGCCGGCTCGTCCGCAGTGATACCACGGCCTCACAGAATACTCAGCGTGAAACGGTACTTGTACTCTGTTTCGCAGAATTAGTGAGAATATCGAAGGCCCTTAAAAGTGCAGGTTAAGCGGCGTAAAAAGCCGAAAACACAACCACTGCGTGGACTGTGGCGCGATTGTTCAAGTAAATAGTTTAACAGCCTATTTCCTTAATATCAGGAAACGTTCACTTTGTATTTTATGGACTCCATTTCGTTACTATTATAGTTCGCGGTAAGTTATTTGGGTTTGCTTACTTAAACGCAATTTATGTTCCTCAAGATGTAATGATTGATCTATATGTATCTACCAATCTCTGTGTGTATTAATATATTTATTTATGAGAATATTTTGTGTTTAATAAATAATTCGATTATAAACTTGAATATTATATTTATGTGGTTAGTTGCTAGAGAAATTTGAAAGTCTATCTTTGGAAGGAAACTTTTAGATGGATCGGGTATATGGTAAGAGAACACCGCCGCCCAAGAACAACCGCGCCACAGCCGTGCATTGGTTGGGTTGCCGCCTTTTTACGCCGCTTAAGCGACACTTTTAAGTGCCTCCGATATCCTCACTCACTCTGCGAAACACAGTACATGTATTGTTTTACGCTGAGTATTCTGTACGCCCGTGGTATCACTTCGGATGAGCCGGCTCAATTAGTACGTCAGCGTGTACTTCAGCATGGCTCTCTCACGGGTGAAATATTCAGCATATGTATATTTCCCAAAACCTCGCTTCCCTATGATCTTTAAATACGTAGTTATATAAAAACTACTGTGATTAAATAGTTTACAGTTATTACGTAGTCAGTGATAAAATGTATTGTCATCTTTGTTCATTTTATTAAAACTTCAAATATTATATCACCTTTCTCACACATACGTATTCTTCACACTATATTTCTATCTTACCAGGGCTGAACAAGCAAGTAACACTGATAGGCGCCAGGTTTGGGCCCTTGCCTATTTAAAACATGCAGCATGAAAATTTATTCAATTTGCAATTTACACTTTTTATAAAAAACATTATCTAAGTAATATTTTCAAGCTCATGAAATCTATCGTAATATTTATTTATATTGCAATCCATGTAACCAGTAATTAATTGAAGATTGGAGAATGATAAAGGTTAATTTGTATTCAGTTTATAAGCAGGAACAGGCACGCCCTATGAGTCCATAATTTTTAAAGTTACATAGAAGGGCTCCTTTCTATATTAGTAAAGAGCCCCATTTGGTTTATTCCGGCTCTGTTCCTGCTCTTTAACACGAAACAAAATATCTTTAAATGGTGAACACGTGCGTCAGATGAAAAATCTCATTCCCATTTTTCTATTTAAAACTAATGGATGTAGCAGGTGATGCGGAAGAGGAACGAAGTTAATTTTAACTTTATGAACTGCATAAATCAATTTTGAAGATATACACATTTATTAGTTGATAAAAATTAAATAATTTATGTACGTCCAAAAGTTCAATTTTGATTTGGTTAAAAGCTGCTTTTAGCTTACGATGATGCAACGATAAATTTAATGGGGACGTACGCATCACGGAAGTTATACCATAAATGCCCAACTTGTATATTAAGTATGTGATTTCTTTCTGTAATCTAGCTTTACAACTATCCGTGACTCGTTCAATTAAAACAGACTTAACTTTATAAAAAAACAATTAACATGAATACATCTGTAACATATGTTAATTAAAAGTAAGATTTAGAATCTCGAACCCAGAACATAATCACATCATGCAGTCAATCTGCAAAGTATGGTAGCCGGTGTTACGAAGGCAGTACCAAAAAGATCAATGAAATAATAGAGAAATTTTCTATGTACAATTTATTTTATGTAGTATTGTCGAAAATGAAATTCATAATAATTGAATTTTACACAATTATTGATTATTTATATGACTCAATGCTGCCACGCCTGTTACTAATCCATATCTTTAACATGTCCGATTATATTTATTTATCTTCGCATAAAACATATATTTTTAAATTAATAAACATACCTTGACAGAAAACATATCCAATAAACAAACAAAATAACACTTTACAGTACATGATCGGAAATACGATTTGCACTGAATTAACTGTAACCCGATCGGTTTCGCGATGACTGATAAGAGATAAGGGCTGATAAGTGATAAGGCGCGGGCGGCAGCGCCGCGCACGTTCCCGCCCGTCCCTTCGACATCTGCCGCTGTACTAATCTTTGCCTATAGTCAGTAATAGCGCTATGGCAGCGAATAAACGAGCTACGAAAGTTGCGTATTAAATGCGTGCATCATATCCTTCCCACGACGTAAAGCATATTAGATGATATTTCGAAAACCAATTGGAATTTTCGAATATCTATTGATGTTTTGTATATAATATTTAAACAATTTTTCTCTCAAGATTTATTGTTTAATTAATCGTTTTTTATTTAATAATTTTTGGAAGCTGTGAAAACAATGCAAAAACTAGAGGTAAAAAGTTAGATTGTGAATGTCTAGGAACTTACAAATTTAAAATAAGCAATATCACCGGCTATTTAACTTTATCTTTACTTATTTTATATTAAAATAAATGGATTTATAATATGTTATTACTTACAACTGGAGTAAACAGCATAATTTCATATATTTAAGATTTATATTTGGCTTCTTTAACAAAGATAAAAACGAGAACAAATACTAAACGCAAGGAACTTGCTCGCTTACAAACGCCTTATGCTAGAACCGACGCAACAAGTTGTATGATGAACCCGTTCATGCATTAGCTCCATTGCCTTTTAACACTTTATATAATCAGACGACCTCAAATAAAAACTTCAATGTATGTATCGTTATATTTTTGAGACATTTATGTAAGTTTACTAAAACGAAATTATTACAACTGTGTTACGAAACATGTCTGATAAGAGGTTTTTCAGCAACTTGATACAGGAAGTGTTCATTATATTTAACAGATGTTTTGGGCTCGAACCTTGAAATTTAAAATAAATGAAATTCACATTTTCTAGGTTGCTTGCATCTTCTAACAAATTAATTAGATAGGTAGATAACTCTCTCGCTGCATTGTTTAATTTTGGTTTAATCATACTAATCTTTTAACCACTTAAATTTAAATATACAATACAAACTCATATTATAAAAACAGCATCATAAGTCATAACTCATAACACTAGGTTTTATGTAACATTTGTATTTTTAAACATAATTGTTGATGAATTTCGCCGTCTATTTCTGTTGTTGTACAAAAAACTATAATAATTATATATATTATATAGGTATATTATAAATAATGTTTATTCCTTTTCTTTCTTTTTGTAAGATCTATGATATTTTGAAAAAAAATTTACTAGGTCAGAGTGATTAAATCATCTTATCTCATACTAATCTGAGACAGACTGGAATGTAATTGTGTTTCTGATATGAAACGTTAATGATCTATTATCTAAGTTCAAAAATGTAATTTTTAAATTAAAAATCTAACTTATAAATTGAAAAATATTCAAATAAAATGTACGTAGATTATACCTACGAAAAGTAAAGTAAACAGATTACAGATATATTTCATTTTGGTTTACATTTCTTTTTACTATGAAGCAGTGGAATATAAGTTGTAAGTATTTTAATTTCTATAAATTGTTTGTATGTTTCTATGTAAGTAGTGCGAGATGAATAGTGTAATTTCCTAAAATTACGCTATTCAAGTGTATGAGGATATATTATATAGCCAAGGAATCTGTAGGCGGTAAAGCCTTGAAAGAAGCTTAGGTCACTACTTAGTGAACGTCTACCTACTTAAGGCTAAAATCGTAGGCGTACCAATGGCTACAAATCAGGATGACGTCGATTGCGACATTCCTGATAGTGCTTAAAATAATTCCTTACGATTACAATAAAATATTTTTAATTATTAATAATGTAAATGACTGATGTGAATGACAAATGTAATACGAAATCTTTAAGGACGTTATTAAACCACAAAATCTTAGGCGACGCGACACCCTGTCAAAAAGAGGAAATAAATTAAGTATACAAAGATAAATAGATAATTATGAATACAAACCTTAATTATTTATGTAATTACGGTTTTTATTATGTTGTATTATTTGTGTGTCGTATTTACATTAAATAAAAAAAATTGATTACAGAGCGTACAATGAATGGTCTTACCGCTAATAGCGATCTCTACCAGACAATCTAAGGTTGGAATTAGAACTATAGAGTCAGTCGGTTGCTATGATATAAAAATATGTGTGAAAATAATAGATTGAATAATTAAATAAAAATAAGTTGCTAATATTATGGACTTACTTAATATAAATTATAGATCGCGCTGAGGCTCATAAAGCGTAACTTGTCATTTTTAAATTAATCTGTAGGTAGCTACTCAATTTGAGATTAACAGGTTATATTTTCGTAAAAGATCTATTAACTCAAAGGAATTATAGATTATGAATAAGAACCTCATAACACAAAAACACTTCCGTCAATGTTTTATAATAATTTAATGTGCATTTTGTTATGCTTGAAGGCTTCCTGTCACGTTGCAATAGTAAACTTAACATTAACGGATCCACTCGTGGGCATTGCATGCCGTAACTATAAGTTTGGCTATCGTCTTAATTGGAGAGTATAATGAAGTACCTACTATGAATTAAGTTTTTAATAACAATCAATCACGTGCAATGCCTTATAAGTGATGTTAGATTGACGTGTAGATTTAGATATTGCATCATACCTCTTAATATAGTTAATTTTATTCAAAGGCTGAACGGTTTATTGTTATATTGTATACTTGTAGTATCCTCCTTTTTTATCTTTCATGGTATTTTATTAATAATATTTTCTCGGCCTAACTGTGATTTTACGATTGAACAACCCTTTTTCCTGGAAAATCTTTGCTTTTCCACGCAACTAATTTGCATTGTAGGTACTAAATAGAATACATATAATAAATAATACTTACAAATTGTTAATATAATATCTTTTTATTTATTCTGATGAGATATTAAGAATCTTTCTTTTAATATAAGACGGCACTCTCAATTATTTGTTCTTGGGTTGCTTCCGTATTCTACAATCGCGTGTTTTTTCCAACATATCATAGAAATGGTTTACCGGTTGTAGCCAAGCGAATCCCTGCTCCGCTTTTCCAAGCCAAAGATGACCATTAGGATCTATTAGCTTCAAATTCCCTACAGGCATATTATCAGCAAAATCACAGAGAAGAGTACTTTCGTCAGGATATGTATATCTTCCAAAGCCGCTGTAGGACCAGTCCTTTAATGTTCCTTCATATTTGGCGCCATCAGTAAAGGTTATAGTCACTTCATCATTACTTCCCAAACGATCTGCATCCCAGGTGCCAGCGTAGACATCTCCTTCAGCAGTAGTATAAATCCCTGGACCTACAACGGTAGAATTCCTACTTTTTGTAAAAATTAAACATATTGATTACTGATAAAGAATAAAAGCTTGTTATATAATAAATAGAACTATATATTAGATTTAATCAATGATTTACAACTGAAGAATATTTATGAATATTCAAAAGGCTTCGACGCGCGCGACGTGACGTGCTACCTGCCCTCTACGCGTAAATTGCGTTTGGTTTGGATCAAATCCTGTTGATAAAGACAGAGCTCTTGCTTTGGTCACAGAATACTGAAGCTTAAAAGTAAATACTATTATTTTATAGCTGGCTTATTGGCATTTGTCGATCAATTATTTTCCTGTTTATAGGATAACACAGTTACGAGAAAACAGTAGGGGTCATATCAATAAGTCATAAAGCAATTTATCAAAAGCCGATCCTCATCAGAAAACAAAAACATTTGGATCTAATAGTTATTTTGAGCAATCGGAGCGTAACGTGAGTTATGGAGTGGAATGGAGAACGGTTCATTAAATTTAACTTAATGAAAGACAAAAGCATTCCGAAACGCTTCAATAATTTTGATTTAAGGTTGATGAACTTTAGTTATCAGCATAGGGCTTAAGAACTTAAAGAATAATCTTTTTATGGAAAACAATTATAAACAAAATAAGACCTACATTAGGAGTATTTTTTTAGGAATCGCCTTCTAACTATACAGAAGATTCGGTAACAATATCTTATGTGATTGTTTCTACCGTCGAAATATGCGCATGGTTAATATAAACATAAGATGTCCAATGTGCCAATACAGGCGAAAAAAACAAGTTTGGTTTATTTTATCCATGAAAATATAAATAATTATAAAGAAATAACTCTGCTGTGATGTATCACATATAAAATTACCATGCATTTTAACATTTCTATCTTTCTTCTTCGCTTCAAAGAAACCGTCAAACGTATCTCCGGTGTCATGTGTAAAGTAACCTTGATCCTGAACAACGGGGATTTCCTTTACCACCTTTTTTTCATCACCTTCATACTCAGGTTCCACGGAATCAGCCATTTAACAATCAAATAAATTAGTGTATTGACTGATAGTGATTTTGTCCTGTTTGGTATTTTTTGTACATTTATCTGACATCAAAATGTTCACAGACGATTTTTCTCTAGAATAAGTATCACTCATTAAACGACAAGCCCAAATGACACGCCTAACACGCTATCATAATCTGTGACTACTTAAGCACGCAACTTTTTAATTTAATTTATTGCACGTCCTTGACCAACCTTGAAATTGAATACAATAATTTCATTGCTAAAATTAATTTATTTTGAAATATTGCCATTTTTTTTTAATATGACAAAATTTTTGGTTTCGTCTCCAAAATAAATTAAAAAACGAATTAGCCTAGTAGTCTATACAGTTATATTTATACTAATCTAATATATAAAATTCTCGTGTCACAATGTTAGAGTAACCATACTTCTCCGAAATAACTTGACCGATTGTTATAAAATTTTGTATGCATCTTGGGTAGGTCTGAGAATCGGCTACTATCTATTTTTTATACCGCTGAGAGATAAGGGTTACCCACCCCTATCATTATTTTTAACATGTTTCTTATGATGCAGCACTGAAAAATACATACAATCCTGCATTTTCATTCTTCTACGATTAACAGAGATATTAGTCCATGATAATATATGTGGCAAAACAACGTTTGCCGGGATAAACTAGTATTATAGGACTATAAAGACAGAACAGACAATTAATCTTGAAGCAGCAAGCAAAATATTGTAAAGCAATCACGCGTGTTTTAAATTTGAAAACTGTTTCAAAAAATGTTTCGTATTGCTTTTATTTCATCAACTTTACTTCACCTTTTAGAGCCCTCTATCCCAGTGGGCACTATGGGTAAAATGTACTCCGCGAATTGGTTTTGTTGCCGACTTTTACGCCGCTTAAGCGGCACTTTTAAGGGCCTCCGAAATCCTACAGTACTAGTACCGTTTCACGCTGAGTATTCTGTGAGCCCATGGTATATTTATATATTATATTTGTTATAGTTTATTTACGTTTAGTTTATCTACTTTTTGGTATATGTAAAATGAGCGGCTTGTGGGGTGACGAGACTTTTTTAACATTAATTGATGAGTATGAATCAAAGAGAGTCATATGTGATAGTATATATGAAGAATACTATAATAGGATAAAAGAAGAAGATGCTAGGCCTGATATCATTGAAATAGTCATGTTTAGTGTAGTGTAGATGATATAAACAAAATATTAAGCTTGACAGGTTCATTTAAACGAGAACGATCGAAACAAAAGCCCAAAAAAGGTTTTATCTTCTTTACGGCAAAGTGAATGATTATAAAAGGTGCCGCAGTTACACGGACAAGTGAAGACATTACGGAGCCGAGCATATACTGAGCAACCTGAGCACAGTTTCTTCATTTTTGGGGCTTATTTGACGAAAAATTTATTTTGTCTCTGTGAGCGTGCTTTAGTGAATACACGGCTTTGCTCAGGGCCTAATAGGTTGAAGACGCCTCTGAATTTTGTTGGAAATATGTATAACGATATAGTATTCACTAAATAAAATGAGGTATTATTTATAAATAAAATATATTCCACTAACGTCCATACAATAACCCATCAGCATCAAAACGATAGCCTTGGTGGTAACAAAGATTTTAGCCCCGAAAACGTTATTTACATGTTTTTATATTTCATAAACATCCTGAAAAAAAATTACAAAAATCTAACATTTCACTAAAACTAAAAAAATGCAATTAACCGATTTTTAATAAATAAAATACATACAAAACAACAAAAAAAATTTAAAAAAACATTCGCTTAGACTACTTGATAAAATAATATTGATAAATTATTACTGAGACAGATTTCGTGTAGTTTTTTTTAACGCAGCATTCATTTCGCTAATAAAATATTACCACCTGGTCCAATTTAAGTTCTATAATACGATCGGCACACAATAATCTCTTAAACATTATTTTCCCTAAAAAGTTAAACAAATAAAATAAATATAAACAATTGGTAGGATTGTAAGTCATTTTGCAATATTTCTGTACATTTAGATAAACACTAATTCTCTAATTCCAAGCAGTTTCCGCTTAAACTCCCGTACTGATAACTCTGAAGCAGTTTGAGGCAACATTCAACACTACATCCTTAATCAAAAATACATGTCTGATGATTATATCATTGTCAATATAAATAAATCATTAAAAAACAACATTTTAAAAGAATCACAAAAGCTTATAGCTACATCATAACGGCTTCATAAATCTCTAATGTTGCGTCAAATCTGCCTAAAGCACCTACGTTTTCCAAACGTTACCTTCTTAAAAGGTTAATGTAAAAAATCCTTTTACGCCTTTGGCTTATAAAAGATTTGATCAGTGCAATAGGACTAATTACATAGACGATATTTAAAACTTCATAAAAACCAACCTCTTACACATTCACGCAAACGTTAATTGTATTTTTCCAGAGTAACAACTGTAACTTACTCATCAAAAGATTAAATAATTAAAACTTCATCTTTTCAAAGAGACATTAAATGTGATCTACTAAATTAGCCCTATGTACATTAGGTCTTCAGATACAATAAAACAAAGATGGCTTATAGGATCATGTTGGCTGGATCTTCGAGGTTCTCTTTAAGCGCCTTCATCCATTGAGCGCCAACCGCACCATCAATTACTCTGTGATCGGCTGACGCGGTGAATGTTATGAACTTTGCAAGACGGAAACTGGAAACGTACATGGGTGGTTGTTTTATATAAAATAATATAATATGCTGACGCACAAATTGAGCCGGCTCGTTCGGAGTGATACAACTCACAGAATACTCAGCGTGAAACGATACTTGTACTGTGTATTCGCAGAATGAGTGAGAATATCAGCCCTTAAAAATTCCGGTTAAGTCACGTGAAAAGCCGGCAACACAAACAATGCGCGGTTTATAGCGCCGTTTTTCATGGGCGGCGGTGTTCTCTTACCATATAAAATATATACCATAGAAGCTATATACCTGCTTTGTTGTCCGCTATAGAATAATTTTTTTTTTACTAATATTATGAATTCGAGTTTACATAAATAATATTAATTATTCACACGAGGCTCGTATCTTATGTTGGTAAACTCAGAAAAAGACTATGTTTTTTTTGTTGTTTATAAAATAAAATATTAAAAACAATTTTTGAATTTCTCGTAATTATAATACTGGCTGTGGGGAAACTTTCTGAATTTCTTTTATAAATTTGAGTAATCTACATACCCTTGTGGCTCCTTGCTGTCAGGTATAACAATCTCTTGTAGTCCACCGCAAGCTAAGATCAGAGATTGAGGCGGGTTGATGATAGCGTTGAACATGGTGATACCTACAATAATCGTTACGTAAAAAAAATTGTTTCAAGGCAGTTTCAAAGATGTTACGTTATGAGGATTTTTTCCTTTATCGCCAATTGAATATGATATTTTTACTTTTTAATTAAAGATCCGCGACCGCGTACCGGGTAACGCGGAGTGGGACGTGCCGTCACGCGATGGAAAGACGATCTCATAAAGGTCGCGGGCAACCAATGGATCCAGATCGTCAAAATCACAATGACAATACCCAAAGAGGCCCAGCTGTCTTTGGGGAAGGCCTATGTCCAGCAGTAGACTTTATTGGGCTAATGATGACTTAAAGATTGCTTCTGCAGTTATTTTTACCTTTTAATATTATAGTTGAATAACTGTAAAGCTTTTGGAAATAAAAAAAAAATAACCATATAGGGTAGGTTTACTGCTATCGCTTACCATATGAAATTAAAAGAACTTAGACTTACAAGTTTAGAACAATATCAAGGACACAATATTAATATAGATTCTAGATGTTATGAAAGTATTGTAAATACGGCTGTTTTTAACGTACCATACATTCCAAGGTTCGACACCGTGACAGTTCCACCCTGGTATTCCTGTGGCTGAAGTTTTCCATCCTTAGCTTTTTGAGCAAGCTCCTTCATGTTCTTTGATAAGTCGATGACCCCACGCGAATCCACGTTGAACAATATTGGTGTGATCAAACCCGTGGGTGTAGCCACAGCCACACTGACGTCTACATTGCTAAATCTGTTGATGAAAATCACATATTATTAATTAAAATACTATTTCTTATAGCCAATGTAGTAAATATTATAGTAATAATTAACATATCACATTACAATACTTCTATCTAGTACACTTATCTTATCTTGTAAAAAAATCTCCACCATATTACGTCAACCACGGTTTATTTATAAGCCTTTTAAATACTTTTGCAAATATGCATATAATTTGAATGAATCATGCCCAACAATTCAAGTAAAAAAATTTTTGGGTTAAGCTATACAGACTGGGTATTTTGTTTACCTTCGAGAGATTTATATTGCTTTTTCAATACTTTAACGTGAACATACTTACTGTCTTATGAATGAATCCATCCAGTGGGAATTGACAGAGGGTACACGCTTGCACGCCGCTGCTACCGCCTTAACTATAAAGTCGTTTACGGATACCTGAAAGTATTGATTTTTTAATTAATATACTACGCTTACATTACAATGAACGATGGAAACTTAAATAAACTATAAACTTACTTAAAACCTATTAATAATTCATAATATATATTTAAATTATACAGAAAATCACATTAGTTTTCGGTTTAAGACAACTTCCACTTTATAATCTCGAGTTTAAATGTAACCATGAACGGATATTGAAAGTTAGGTAATGTTTCATCCATGATGTATAACCGCTTTCTAACCGTGTAATAAACATAGTACAAAAACCTTTTTTGAGGTCGGTTGTAAACCTGATAATTTTTATCATCTGTCTTAAAACAAGGTATTCTTACTTTGACATCAGACTTTTCCTTAGCAAGCCGCTCATTGACCAACTTGCGCATTTCCAAGGTCTTCTCTACGTTGACAGTAGCCGACAGTTGGTAGTGCGGTATTGTTTGTTTGGCGGCGGACAATCTCTTAGCTATGGTTTCTCTCATACCAGAGAGAGGTATGTCCACAAAGGTTGCACCTGGAGCCGGAGTCGGTACAGAAATGGGTTCGGGAGCTGCTGCGGCTGCTCCTGCGAGGTCACCACTCTTCACTGAACCGTACAGCCCAGACCCTTGGCCTGTATAATGATTCATGGATTTGGTAACCATGGTAGAAAACTACCCCTTTTACTTATAAATTTTGTCTAATTTTTTAGCAAGAAATTTTTCAAGTAATTGAAAATTCAAATTTAATAAATCAAGTGTGACATTTACTGTGTTTAAAAGATCTTCCAATTTTTTACGGCCACTGTTGAATATTTACTAACATTAATTACTATGAGTTGGTATTGGCGACTATATAATCGTAATAACAATAACCAATACGACTTGGGGACCTTCAACAAAAGAGCATACATATTCCTTAAAGTCCGGCAACGTACCCGCGGTTTTGCAAGGGCTAGAGGTGTCCATGGGCGGACGGTCGCTTGCCCTAGTTGTGCCTCCTGCTCGTTTGCCACCTCGTAGCTTAATGGTTTTATATTATGAGCCACCGTTTATATTTAAAAAAAAATACTTCATAAATTATCGCTTTATTCAGAAGTTATAGTGTATTGAATAATTGAATACTATATATATTCTCTTATATTATACTATATTTTACACTACTCTATTATACACTCTTTATTCTAGAAACATGCAATTATGTAAGTAGCTTGAGTTGTCAATAGTATTTTATATACATTATTGAAAAACTTTTTTATTTACATGTTATTACTGGCTGCTACTTCTATAAACGCATTTCTCGTAATGGGAAGCAGTTGATAAAGATTAAGGCTTAGAATATATATAGATTAGGCACATTAACATTTCATAGCAATCAAAAGAGTGAACTTACCGCCCAGCCGAATGTTCCTGAGCTCAGCAAGCCTCTTGGCGAAAGGACTAGCATACACCCTACTGTGGTCGTCTTGAGGCGCTTGTGGGGCGGCGGGCGATTTTGGGACGGATGCGGCAGCAGGTGCGGCAGGGGCGGCAGGTGCAGGGGCAGCTGGTGCGGATGGAGCTGCTGCAGTTGCTAGAGGACCAACTAAGCATTAGAAAATCTGCATTCTATAAATCTTATTAATTTAATGTTTAGATGTAAAAGTTTTCTTTTCCAGTTTATGAAGCAAAGTTGTGCCTAAAATCGACCTGCATCTAGAGCAGTGTTCCGAAAACTTTTTATGTTCACGGTACATGTAGGAAAAGATTTATTTTTAAAGGTACACCACAAACAAATCTGTATTTTATGTGCTTGCGTGAACATGTATGCCTTGTTCTTGTTTTATTACCTTTACTTAACACATTAAATAAATTTATAAGGGCCGAGACTGTTACATTTCAGAGGTTGACCAATAATTTAGTGACAACGTATGCCAGTGTGCTGCGGTACACTCTTTGTGGAACACTGATCTAGTGGATATCTTTATTAATAAAATAAATCTCCTTAAATCATTGAGTTTATAATAAATCCTAACATTTTGTACCTTTTACCAGAATGAGGTAATGGATGGCAATTCATTCAAATATAATTTTCACATGTTAATATAAAATGAATGAACAATTTGTAATGCATAATTAAATACACCTAAATGAAAACATTAGAAAATTAACCTTTCTCTTTTGGAGGTGCAGGCTTGGAAGAAGTACTGGATGCTGTGGGTAGATTAATGTATTAGTACGTACAAAAATGAAAACAATTTACCCCTTTACCATTTAATTTCTTGTCAATTTCTCATTTTATATTTTGTATAAAAAAGTTAGAATTTTCTCTAGCACATGCAAAATAAGTCTCAATTTTTTATTATGTTACAGCCATGCTACATTGACTTTCATATCACTTACAATCATCCTTAAAGTCTTTGAAAGCAGCAACATCAGCCTCCTTCTCAACTATAATACATAATAGTTTGCCAACAGGAACACCTTTTGTACCAACAGGAATAAGAATTTTTGCTAGATAACCTTCTTCAGGGGTTTCAAAACCCATAGTCGCTTTGTCAGTTTCAATTTCACACAGAAGGTCACCTTGAAACATATCCTTATTTTAATATCAAAAGAAAGAAAGCAAAATTCTAGACTTCAAAACTTCACTAGATGATTATTTTTCTTTTTATTTTATAGCAGACAACGGAGCAGATGGGTCTCTTATATGGTGAAAGATCGCCGCCGCTCATGAACAACCGCGCATTGGTTATGTTGCTGGATTTTTTTAAGCCACTTAAGTGGCAATTTTAAGGATCTCCAATATCCACACTCACTCTGCAAAACACAGTTCAAGTACAGTGTCATGCTGAGTATTCTGTAAGCCGGTATCACTTTGGATAAGTCGGCCCAATTAGTGCATCAGCATACCTCTCCCATGGTAGAAAATATGTTACAATAAAAACTAATACAAAATAACTTATTAAGTCTACAACAGAATTGATTTTAAAAATAGAATATTAATTACCTTCATTAAGTTTGTCACCTTCCTTCTTTTCCCAACTAACAATAGAACCATTTTCCATTGTAGGGGAAAGAGCTGGCAGATTCACTTTGTTGTGAGGAGGGAGGTCTGAAAAATGTCTTGCTTGTATACTCCATTGCTGTGTCACAGATTGCTGCTTTTGTGATGAAGATAATAATCTGAAAGATGTTTATTTTTGTGTTTATATTGTTTTATACATTGTATAATATACAAGTCAGGTAAAGCTATTTTAAAAGAATGTTTCCATCTCCCTATAAAATAATAACTAAAAGACAAGAGTTGACTACTATTAAGAAAACATTTTCCATATTTTCATGTCTAGACAATAAAAATAGATTTTAAAAGCTTTACTTATAATATAATCAGCTTTAAAAATGTATAGACTTCATAATTTTTTATAGTAAAGGTCTAATAGGATACAGATGAATAATATTTACTTGATATGAATAATATTAATATTTACTTGATCAATTTAAATCTGTCTAGATTTACATCGAATTTTAGCTATGATACTGGCTATTTCTTATTAAGATTTTTTTTAAATGCAGTATGCTGCCATCAATGATTATCCTGTATATTAATAGTCCAGTTAAAATATAAATAAAAAATACGCGTTTTTTATAATATTGTTCTCTTATTGCTATTTTCGCAAATCGGCCGGCACATGCTTCCAACAATGTCACATTCTAAGGTTTGCAGCTTTGACAGTAGACGGTTATGCAATTCTTCCAAGTTAGAACTTGCAAAAATATTGATTTTATTTAACTTAATACAGTATAATACAATATAAAAACTACTATTATTCATTAGGAAATAAATATGAAAGGCCCGAAAGAACTTACTTATTGGCCTGTTTCCTTCTGGCTAACTCTGTGCTTAAACATCTCGTAACATTACACCGGGCTGTTTTTTTAACGCTATTAGCTAAAACTTGGTTTCGTACAAGAATCGTTCGCAACATGTTTGTTATTATACTCCTATTTCTTGCCCGTCCAGATTTTCGGGACGGTTTTCAAAGTCGAAATCGACCTTTAAGAATTTGTAGGTCGCAGGAATTGACCAAAATTCAACTTTCCAGTAATCAACTTCAATTTAATATTCACTGAGAAGTCAACTGTCAACATCATAAACCTACTTTTTATCTGTGGAAGACTTCATAAAACGATTTATTATTTTTATCTCTTATATTATTCCGTAGTACTAATTTTAATAGTAAAACTTTGTATAGTACACTAAAGATTGTATTTTTATTATTATAATGTATATAATTATTTATGACATCTTTCACCTAAATGTCAATCGTGATTTAAATGGGCTGCCTTAGTTTTCTGTATTATGTATTGAATAGTTAATTTATAATATTACAGAAAAGGTCGCTACCCTGTTTCTGAATAATTATATCATAGTTTTTATAGATAGGCGTTCAAAAGTTTATTCTTCATATTGATTAATGTGGGCTTCTCCGAATTAAATTATTTAAATTAACGTTACTCATTTAAAGACGAAACCTATGACAAAATAGGGACGACAGAAGTAGGAATCTTATTGCATCATTCTTGAAAATTGTACAACGTCGTAGATTTAAAATATGAAACATGGAAATTTGAATGAACGATATATTGATGTTTTTTTTTACATTTATTTAGAATACAAAACAATTTTAGCCGATATATTAAATCTATTTAAGTCATAAATATTTTTTGTTGTTAAGAGGAAGAACAATAAAACCAAATCGATTATAACGTAAATTTAAAATTCATAAGTATTATGCATCTAACTTTTTCATTTTACATATATATCTCTTGATTTATATATTGTAGCATAACAATGTATTCACTATTTATTATTTAATTAATTTTGTAAACAGTGATAATATTATATCAATCGTGTAGGTACCATCATACATGAAAAACTTTGATAGTCCCCAAGTCGTATTATCTTGGGGACTATCATAAAAGAGAGCGTTCCTATTCCTTAAAGGTCGGCAACCCACCCGCGGCTCTGCAAGGGCTAGGGGTGTCTATGGGCGCAGGACCGCTTATCGTAGGTGAGCGTCCTGCTCGTTTGCCACCATTTACATAATAAAAAAATTAATCATATTATATAATATGACTTTATGATATATATCTCGTTGTTCTTTGAACATCGTTATGAATATCGTCCATATGAGGCCGAATTTGAGTTGCAAGCGGCCAGAAGTAGAATATCGCTTCGCCTTGTTAAGCACTCCTAGTTTCTTGGAGGCTAATTTCAAAGATTTCAGACACGAGTTTGTTCCTGAACCTGACGACTTCGGCCCAAGAAATGAGCACGAACAGTATATTATGTTGCATATCCAGTGCTGTCATCTGTATAATATGTAGTTGGTTAGTCAATCCTACCTATGCACTCAGACTTCGAACCGTTGACCGAACTAATAACTTTCACGAGCGGCCGCTAGACAGCACTAGTTGTATCACGTAGAATCCTGACTCACGCTATTGAAGTGAGTCCGCGTTCGCATAAGTACTATTCCAATTATTATAATAATTGTCCATGGGCGACGGTATCTCTTACCGTTGTAAATATTTTTTGTAAGGCCAACTACATGTATTATGTAGAAGCCTCCACAAATTACAACTAATGTCTTTTATAGGGTATTTCTTAATAAATACGGATTATTTATTATGCTTCTCGAAATAAAAAGAGAATTTTAAAAAAAATTGTAGAGCCTCGTAGCACTATCTGCTAAGTAGTCTATTATATCTATCATGAAGCGAGAGGTATCGGATTCGAATCCCCGTCCGAACAAATATAATTTATTCGGTCTCTGGAAAGGCTTGGCGGGCGAGTGTCTTAATACTATCGCACCCGTGGGAGAGCCAAGCTGACGCACTTAATTGTGCCGGCTCATTCGAAGTGATACCACGGGCTCACAAAATACTCAGCGTGAAACGGTACTTACTGTGTTTCGCAGAGTGCGTGAGGATATCGGACGCCCTTAAAAAGCCGGCAACACAACCAACGGGCGGCGGTGTTCTCTTACTATATAGGAGAACCTATACTATAAAAAAATAACAAATTATCAGACTCTTGTCAGATGTTTATCGTTATATAGCTAGAAAACAGTGATATTTTTACTACTGAATATTTTTCGCTAATGTTAAAACTGCCTTATTTGAACTTCATCTTTAAAACTGCAGCCTAATGGATATTTTTATGTGGCTAAACAGGTTTGATGTATTGCCACAAAAAAAAATTGACAAAATATTTTGTAGTTTACAAGATTATAATTTACCTTAATTTTTGTATAATTAACTTCCATACGTTACTTCATCATTCTATATATGCGGCATCATGTTTTATTTCAAGATTCTGCGATGAAGATTTTTTTTATTTAATAAAGGACAAATCAATTAATAATTTTTATTACAATTATAGTTTGTGTTGTGGGTACTTACTAGTATTTGAGTAAATTTGTTTATAAATGTAAACATTGAAATGAAAAATACTTTAATTATTTAAAATATCATTATAATACCTTAAATAAAATATAAGCACTGTCACAAACGAGTAGAGGTTATGTTAGTTTTATAAACATTAGTAAGAAGAATATATCATTACATACTTTTTCAACTTCAAACTTGCAATCATGATGTGTCAACTCAGTTATTTAAAAGTAATTATTATTCTTAGATATAAAATCACAAAAACGTCGGGGATTACCAGTTAAGCGGTGGTGTAGGCAGATAATCACTAAATAAATACATATAAGTATATATTATAGTATATTTAATATTTTACGATATAAAACAAAGAGCCCAGAGGTACCGGGTATGTCTTTCGTCAAAGGTGGTTAAGGAATAGCGAGTAGTGACTGGCGAGGTTTTTTTTTTAAATGGTTACTCGCTGCTAGATATACGACCTTTGGGGTGAATATCCGCCTAGCCGAGAATGGTTTTGGCTGAAACTAACGCGTCTTCTGCAAGACACGAACCTCTGTCTGGGCCGTCGCGGGATCGAGGACCATCTGAACATCCGGTCAGAAGCTCACCGGAGTAAATCTACCAACAAAAATAGGTCCTCACCTCCGTTTTCAGCAAAGGCGAAAGAGTTGGCGCCATTCCTACACTAAACCATACGAATTTATATTGTTTTCAATTCAATTTCAATGTTAGCTAATGTGATGCAATCATCCGGATCGTGTAAGATGGGTTTGAGTCTCCCACTGCTGGGGAAAGGCATGTAGTTGGTGTTTTTACGCAACAATGTGGCTACTGGCTACTTTTTATTTAAATTTAATATTATTTGTTTATATCTAGACATTAATTGAACCCCGCTCAGTTATGCCTTTACATATACATATTTAACCGGGCTTAACATCTGCTCATAATACGCGTAGACAAGCTATTTTCTAATCATAATCGATACCTCGTTCGTATCGGACCGACAATAATAACGAACAAAATAAAACCTCTGTGAAGACAATTATTGCCCTTTTTCTTCAGAAATAATTTAAAAACTAATATTCAATATTTCTATAAATTTATCGAATAAAATAAATCTTTGACAAAACATCGAACCACTCCGATATATCGTAAAGAAAAACCGAACAAATTCGATAAATCGATATTAAATGAATACCCCTACGTCGAGTTCGACAGTAGACAGCTCTTTTCTGTCAACCGTGTTATTAGGCAGGTTTCTCATAAAATGGTGAGAAATAAATTTCAAATTATTTAAATAATCAAACGTGCTTAGCTGTTTAAATTGTGATAAATTAAAAACCTATACATATTGCTTAGACTTGAACGTCGTATTTTGAATTGTGAGTGATACATTTCTTTTAAAAAATAAAACTTACGGTGGTGATCATTTTTACAGGCGAAACGCACTAAAAAGGTCGGAATTACTGGTAAATATGGTACCCGTTATGGTGCCTCCCTACGTAAAATGGTCAAGAAGATGGAAGTGACCCAGCACGCTAAATATACTTGCTCATTCTGTGGAAAAGTAAGTTGTTTACTTCTTGGTTATGTTTTGATAAATCATAAATATTATTAATATACACAATTATGTATATGTTTTTCTTACAAGGATGCCATGAAACGTAGCTGTGTGGGTATTTGGTCATGCAAGCGCTGCAAAAGGACTGTAGCTGGTGGTGCATGGGTTTTCTCCACGACTGCGGCATCGTCTTGTCGATCAGCTGTTAGACGATTACGTGAAGTCAAGTAAATTTAGAATAAGCTAATAAACAATTTTTAAAATGTTCTTTGTTTTATTAAATAAAGAATATTCAGGATTGACACATAAATTATTCTACTAAAATGTAGTTGACTTGCTGCAAGTCTTTCAAAGTATGTTTAACTTAAATCAAGGTTAATAGTAATTAATATGCAATGTCTATAAAGATAAATATATTCATCAAATCATGATAATATGTAAGTAAGTCAACTAATGCAATTAAATAAGGTATAGCTGAGAGGTCTGGATCTAAGCCTTACTTCCACATCCAAATAATGGCTAGTTAATTAAGGTTCATCATCATTTCAGCAGTAAGACGTCCACTGCTGGACATAGGCCTCCTCTTGGACCCTTGAATTAAGGTTAATTGTTATTAAAACATATTTCTATATAAATAAATAAATTCAAAACATTATAATGTGTAAATTACAACTATAGCACCAATGTTCAGATAACTGAATTGTATATAAATACTATAAATTATAATACTAAAATCAATGGAAGTACATTCATTAATAAAATTACTTTTTCCTTAAACTTCAATATCTTACATTCTAATGTGTATGAAAAGTATATTGGTCTCCTAAATCACGATCTTGATCTCCGACGGCAAACAAAATAAAAAATGCTAGTCCAAGGAAAGCTATACTAATTAAGTCACTTCACACAGTTAAATAATGTATAACTGAGTTTGGATGTAATCCTAACTTCCACATCTAAATAATGGCTAATTAATTAAGGTTAATTGTAATTAAAACAATATTTCTATAAAAATAAATATATTCATCAAAGCATGATGTGTAAATTACAACAATAGCACCAATGTTCAGATAACTGAATAGTATATAAATACTATAAATTATATTACTAAAATGAATGGAAGTACATTTATTAATAAAATTCAATGAAAATAAGTACAATCAAATTATTTTTTCTTCAACTTAATAATTTCTTATAATCTTATATGTAGGAAAACTATGTCAGTCTCCTAAATCACTATCTTGATCTCCTATGGCAAACAAAATATAAAATGCTAATCCAAGGAAAGCTGTACCAAGTAAGTCACCTAACGCAGTTAAATAAGGTATAGCTGAGTTGTCTGGATCTAATCCTAACTTCCACATCCAAATAACTAAATAATGGCTAATTAATAATAAAAGAAATACTTGCAATAAAGCTGCACTCATATAAGTTAATATAAATATAGGTGTTACAGATGTATGCCCTGCCTTAAGATAGGCAATCGTATAAACAAAAACAAGTTGACCAGGCACAACCATTAGCATCAATAATTTTGTAGTACTACTTATCACATATTTTTCTTTATGACCTTTATGTAATAATGTTGACAATCTTGAAGCATGAACAGCAGCCATGTTTCCTCCAATACCATTGATAACTAATTGAAAAACTGCTACGCCTTGATAATTTGACACGGTGTATCCTAATATCAAACCTCCAATGCTACTGATTACCATTCCTGAAACTACAGGCACCCAGCCTTCATCTAATGCTTGTGAAGTATATTTATTTTGAGAAGCAACGTATCCACATGCAGGTACCAAAAGTGAACCAATAACAATAATTATAGATGGCAATATTAAACATGTGCCAAGAGATTTATATAACATTGATGATATCCATGACAAAAGAGCCAAGGTTGTTAAATCACCTAAACTAGCAGCTATAGGTGTTGCTACATTATCTGGGTTTATATTCAATTTTTTTGAAACAACAATAACACCAATCATAATCAGTCCAAGCACTAAACTTGCAAATGATGCAGTAAGTACACTGGATGCACAGAGTAGCATCACTTGGTGGAAGTTAAATAAGCCTTGAGGTATCCAACCCATTGCCACTGCAGCCATGGCAGCTAAGAATCCAACAAGAACTGCTTGGCATTGTATAAGACACATATTACCTATGATCAATTCCCTTAAACATGTCTCTAAGTGGCCCATATTGGCATGTGTTGACATTCGTGATGCTAAAGTCATTTCCAAATTTCCTTTTAGTCCCAAGAGAGCAGGTACAAGAATATAGACACCTGGTATCTTCTGAAAAACCTCCCAATGTTGAACAACATCTAAGAGAAGGCTTGCTCCTACCATACCAAATCCAGCTAGCAGAAAAGACACAAACATTTGCACTGCCGCAATCCATGAATTTTCTTTATCATATTTAATATCAGGAGGTTTATCCTCATTGTTGATAAGTTTGTATACGTTTACGTTCATCTCACTATCGTTGTTACACTCCAATTTCATCGCTTTTAGATTATTGCCTTTAGTTCTATTCATTTTTAATTGAAAAAACGATTATTATCAATTAAATAAACATAACATCATACACATTAATTAAAATTTAGATTTGGGTCTCTATTATTGATGTAAAATTACTAAATTAGTCTATAGTACAAAAACTATACACAACCTAATCAAAACAGATGCCAGATTAGTATTTACAAAATCTATATTATATGACGTAATAATGTTTTAATTAATAATTTTAGTACATATTACACAAGTTGTCAATGTCAGATTTGTAGAAACATTCTGTAAACTATTTTCTAAGCCCCAGTTCGTGTTAAGAAGGACTTTTTGGCCACATAGCGGGTAGTTCATTTAAAAAAAATGTAAGTATAAGGATAACGGGATACATGACCCAGTGTGGTTAACCAACCCTATAGGTCGCGCAATAAGTTAAGATCGCTCTGCAAAAGTAGTGGGGGCAATCCGCGCATGTGTATAGTTGCGCTCAGAATTCTTTATGCATTTTTAGGCACTTTATTTATTTTTTGTTATATTGATATTTTTGTACCTTAGTAATATAATAACATAAACATACACATAAATATAATATAATCACACTAGTTTTTTTTGTAACTTACCTTACTTATAGGTAGGTACATAAAATTTAAAGTAAATTAATTATCATACAAAGTTTATATTCTTTCCATTAAATCATCGTGAGATATGGAAGTAGAAGGTTGAGGATGGAATCACCAGGAACGATTTTTGTTCTTGTTTTAAATTACTCATAATTTGTTGTACAACAAATGATAATATTTTGGTAAAATATTATCATTTGTTTTACCAGCTTCCGCAGTTTCCTTCCGAATTTGTTATAATTTATTGCAGATTTCAACTATAATAATTATACGGATTTATCAGTGGTATTTGTTGTTCTATTTGTAATTAGTTGTAAACATTGTACAGGTGTCTCCAATTTTTTCTATAATGTTATAGTGGCTTCTACAGTATTATTCATTTGATTTTATTTATTTACAATTTCATGAGATTCTTTCGTGATGCAACAATTGACGTCCTAAACCATTTTTCTGGCTTGTCGTTTAAATTTTTTGTATTATTTGTACTAATACGTATTACTTAAACAATATGTACGCAACTGTACGCAAGACGCATAAACTCAACACGGGAGGTGAAGAGACACTGATCTACCAATGACGTGTCGTCGTTCGGTGTGTGCGGTGCACACCCGCCCTCACTCCACCTAAATTCTAATACACCTAATAAATGAATACTACCCATACCCTTTCTATTTTTACCGAGCGATCTTAACTTATTGTGCGACCTATACTTGTTTTAACTAGAGATTTTAAGAAATGAAACCTTAGATGCCGCTTACTAGCGAGTATGAAATTACGAATTCCATGTTCACAAAAAAATAAATATACGATTTTATTTGGAATTAACAGAAAAATAATGCTAAAAGCATTTCATTAGAAATATTCGATATTTTCTATTCATTATTATCATTAAAATATAAACAAATGTAATTTTAATATAAACAATAAAGTAATTATAGCTATAAACGTCGATTGCAAAAACAAAAGACTTAATAAGCAGCAGATTTATTTCAGCTATCAAATATACATATTTTTTTAAATTTAGGTATTGTTTATCCAATGGGTATTTTATTATGAATTTTTGAATCGATACTTTGAATTCGGGTAATATAGACTTTCGTAGTCAGCAACACTACTCGGGGGCTGTCAATGAGTAGACAGGTAACACTAAACACGATAACCGAATTACTTGGTCTTAATTCGCAGTCAGCTCTGTGCAATCTGAAATAATTCTGTGTGTGCATTAACAAAGTACCGAATGGAGGTTGCTGCTGTTATTTTACTGTTTTCTGTTAAATTATAAATAAAGTATTACAATTTATTGTAAGTATCCCTGGGTTTTTACCGAATATACCATATATGATTTATTTACTACGTAAATTGTTCCAAATGTTGTGTTATAAATTAAAGTAAAATTATATCCGGAAACCTACTTTTGAATTAATTTTTTTAATGAAGCTTAGGTGTTTGTAAGACATTTAATAGATTTTGGATTATTTTATACATCTATGTAATAATTATCCTTAGTATTTTAAATATCCTAGATGTTTTAAACTTAGACCCATTGTTTCAGGTGAATGGTCTACGTTTACGATTGACATTCGTGTGAAACGTGAAATTGACATGTGGCAGTGAATTAACTTGTGAATTTAAAATAATAAAATGTTTAGAAGTAAAATTAGAATACATACATGCCGAATTATCCTACTTACATCATTAGTATGGCTATTAGTTGATGTAGCAATACTGACTTTTTATTCAGACTGTTTTGGTGATGGCTGCAACAGAAAAACAACAAATGATTATGGAATAAGAGTAAGTTATGTGATGTTATGTTTAGTTATTTTTTAAATTTCTTAATACAAAATTGATTACTAGTAAATTGGGTTTGACAAACTTACATATCTTAAAAGCTATATTGTAACTTGTTTAATATAATCTTGAGTCTCGATTTTATGTTATATTTTACTGTCTTAAATAAACTTTCAATTTGTTCATGATTGTATTGTACAGGATATAGAAGAATTAAATGGTAAAAAGGCAGCAATAGCTGCAGGTTTGCATCGAGATGTTGGTGATGAGGATACAAACCTGGAGGATAATGAAATAGAATCAGAAGTTGGCGATGATGGCTTAAATCTGCCTCCATATCCAAGGTCAAGGCTCAAGAAGTGGAAGATTGTTCCACCAATAAAACCTCGGGGAGAGTCACCAGGAGAAATGGGTAAGAATTGCTCGAAATCTTGCTCTTAATATCATATGCTTTATTCTTGTCCATACTAATATTATGAGCTAACTAAAATATTACTTGATCAACATCAAAATTGTCAAACTGACTCAATTTTTCAATAACATAGGCTATGTATTTCTATGCAGATAAAATCTTAAACAAATGCTGTAATTACATATTTTGTATAAAAAATTTTGTAAATATTTATGTAATAAATAGTATTTAGAATTATTGTAATTATTCTGAAATTTTCCAATAATATTTATTTCTTATTAGAAATACATTGGATTTTTACATAAAATTAATTTTATATATCAGTTGTGTTTTTCTTGTTTTAGGAAAAGCTGTAAACATTCCAATAGAACAGGAAAAACTAATGTTGGACAAGTTTCAAGAAAATCAATTTAATTTAATGGCTAGTGATATGATCTCATATAATAGGTCGTTGACTGATGTCAGGTTTGAAAAGTGAGTTACAATAAATACTTATAATGTTACCAATAGTTTTCCTAATATGTAGGTACTATTTAGTGTGATTATATGCAAAAGCTTTAAAATTTTAGTCATTATTGAAAGAAAGATTAAAGAGCTTTTAACTTAACTACATTCAGTCCAATAAAATCCATCAGAATTGCATTTGTAATCTTACGCTTGTAAATCCTAGGTGTAAAGATAAGCAATATCCACAATTACTGCCAACAACCAGTGTAGTGATAGTATTCCACAATGAAGCATGGTCCACACTGATAAGAACAATTTGGAGTACAATAAACCGATCACCGCGGCCACTTTTAAAGGAAATTATTTTAGTTGACGATGCTAGTGAAAAAGGTAAGTTGGTTTGAATTTATCAAGTAGTATTGCAGCTTTATAAATTATTATAAATGATCCATGTTCTATACAAATTATAACGAAATTCGTCTTAGCGTGGTCACTGAATCTTCCGATTTATAAGTAAAATTCTGTAAGAAGTAAAAATTTTTGTAAAATTCTGAGTATTTATTCAATATTGGAACCAAAAACTACGGTAGAAAAAAACCAGATATGGTATCAAGTCAGCGAACGGAGGTGGTTTCTAACTTAGATATTGAGGCAGTATCTTTTTATTTGTGTCCATAGAACACTTGGGTAAGAAGCTAGAAGAATACATAAAGACACTACCGGTGCCGACGCATTTGTTTCGTACGGAGAATCGTTCGGGTCTGATTCGCGCCCGGCTGCTGGGCGCTAAGCACGTGAAGGGTGACGTCATCACCTTCTTGGATGCTCACTGCGAGTGCACAGGTAATATATGGTTATATTTTAATCATTATTTCACCGACTATTCTATAGATAGTATAGACTATAGAATCATAGCAGCTGTTGAAGCTAACTCGACTTAGCTTACGCATTTTCCACATTCACTTTTTTGTTTGTTATTTTACAGACAATTAAGTTTAAGAGTTATTCAGAACAATTGATTGGTGAGTTTTGCAAAGAGCGGGCGGTGTTAATTTGACAAAACATTCAATGTAAAGGACGTGAATTTTTAAAAAAGTATTATTTTTAATGTTTGAGTATGACACCGGTTCTAAATTATTGGGTTCTTTTTATGTGAAATATCATGTATTCTTTCATTTACTTCATGCACATTGAATATTGATGTAATCATGAATATTCAGCGCAAAGAAATGCCAACTCTTTATGGTTTAATTTCTATGGATTTTATAAAGGGTCCTATATATGTTGAATATATAATTACTTTTTAAAAATAAAACATCTCTATTTGTGTACGTAATTTACGCGAGTTTAACATTTAATTTAATTGGACAATCGCAGATTTCAAAAATTATATTTAAAATGTCGTCCGTAACCATACATGCATGCGTAGAATAAGAAAAAGAAATGTGTTCTCTTCCCTTTAAATAAACGTAGTTTAAGTTCTTCGAGTAGATAAATGGACAGGTTATTCAAATTTCAAACTTATTTATACGTGTAACAAAATACTTCATTGTTTGTCCGTTTGAATGAAAGTTTTAGTAATTGAATTGAATTAATGAAACCGCATTTACACTGAAATTGATTTATGATTATACAACCTATTAATAGATTTATCTGCAAGCCAAAGACATTTTTCAATTAAAACATTTTTATCTGTAAAAATATTCATCCGCGCACGATTGAAAACTGCAGAAATCTCAAGTTGTTTGGTACTTGGTTACAAAAAATATCCACAACTTTATTTGCTTATTTACAGAAACTATAAGTTTTCATACATTGATATGTCATATGTAAATTACACTAATAGACTATGTGTATATAAGATACTTATAAACTTTTTTCACACTAAACAAAGTCTCGACTACCCGTAAAAATTAGAAATCGTAAATCTTTAAAAAAATATGTAAAATGTAGTAAAGTTTTACACAGTGAGTTTATTATTGCACATGATTTTGTTCAAATATACATTTTTTTTTCGATAAGAGGCAAATTGACGTGTAATTATATTTAATCGATTAATGGAACATGTACAATTTTGTTTTAGTAAATAATAATTGTGATAATATAGATAGTTAAACTGATACAGATCTAAAACATGACTTTTTAAATATGCTTCAGATAAAAAAATACTATCAAAAGACATTTATATATATTGCTTGATATGTATTTATAATTACTTGTATGAAGTTGCTTAAACATTTTGTTTTAATATACTTATATTTGGTTCTATGTGATTAAAGCTATATTTAATATTATTTCTTTATAGGTAAAACTTATCCCGTCTGTTGATGTTGATATAAAACAAAATTTAGAAATTAGAAAATGTATTTATTTTGTTGAAAAATATCGCAAATTGCTTTATTAAATTGGAATCTATTATTTTACAGAAAAAATAATATTACATTGAATCTATTCAGAGTAAATAAAAATACAAAATTTAGTCCAAACTTAAAAAGAAAGTGGCTAAAAGTGACACAAAAGCAAATTAGCTCTTTGTAATGCATTACGTCAGCCGTCACAAATAACCTCGCATCTTTTCAGCTATTATGATTTTAAATTTCAAAATGCTCATAGTGAATTTTCTGTGATTTTATCATGTAAATCAACTTTTGTACCATTTCACGCTGACGTTTCTGTGAGTCCGTGGTTTCACTTCGGACGAGCCGGCCCAATTAGTGCGTCAGCATATTCAGTCAGCGGCTTCAGTATGCCTTTCCCACGGGTGCAATAATGTGAAGACACTCGCCCGGCAATGGCCGGGCGAGTGTCTTCAATTGACAATGGTCAAGCCCTTCCAGAGACCGAATAAATTGCAAATTAAATTATAATTATCCGAACCGGGATTCGAACCCGATACCTCTTGATTCATGGTATACTTTAAAACTTTAAGCTATAGGGCTCTTAAACTTAGTGAAAAAGACGTAGTCTTTTAGTAATTTTAATTTTACTTACCATATTTTCTAAGGACCCTCTGCACAATATTTTATAGGGCGTCATTTGATTATGGGTCAAGAGTTCCGTGTGGAAGTTCTAAGTAAATAGTAATTATTTTAAAAGCATTCTACTTTTTAGAAATGTTATGATATGCTTCTCAAGTATGTATTCACTTTTATTAACAGCGTGTGATGAAAAAGCAGTTCCTTTTGTATGGCAAAAGGACTGGTCTAGTAAAAAAACTAAAATCGTACTAAAATTAAAAGTTTCCAATGATTACCGGCTTTTAAAAGGACGGATAAGTGTTCTGGATGTTACTGTGTGTTTTAGTGAGTAAAATTGTCCTTTAACAGAAGGTTGGCTGGAACCGCTCCTCGCGAGGATAGTGGAAGATAGGACAACGGTTGTTTGTCCAATCATCGATGTTATTTCCGACACAACGTTCGAGTACATTCAAGCATCGGACATGACGTGGGGCGGTTTTAATTGGAAACTCAACTTCAGATGGTGAGTGCTATTGACATTATTTAAGTTATGAATGGATTGCAGTAGCCAAAACTGTAATTAATTTTAACTATTAAGTAATAATGATTTGTTAGGTCAGACTTTTATTTAAATTTCAAGCTATATTAGGTTATAATACGCAAGTAGATTCTTATAAATGTTTAGCTAAAAACTACTGTGTGTGTGTGCTTAAAAGGACAAAATAACTATGCTGTAAAAGTTATGCATGAAAATTATATTTCAAGTGCTAACTTGTTGCTAAAAACTTTCACTCAAAGAAAGCTAGACTCATTGATTGACGTTGAATTGTAGAATGTATACCCGAAGTGACAAATAAAGCTTTGGTATATATTCTTACAGTAGTAACATTTTTATTGGTTAAATGACATTCATGTATGTAAAAACGCAACATTTTCGTGGTAATCATGGAACATGGTAATATTCTCAAGGCTAGGGCGATCGTAACTCAAGATTGTTTTGGTTGCATAAGCCCACCATTGTTCATGCCACCGACCATTAAGTGGCTAACGTATTTAGAGAGCCCTTTATATAAAATGAACCCGTGGAACGTTTATAGTTAGTTATAAGGCTATAAATGAACAGCTAAGTGTGTGTACATAAAGTTGTATGTTACTGTGACGTATAAAACACTTTTTTTTAATGGTATAGCGGATAATGGAACAGATGGGTCTTCTTTATGATGAGAGAACACCGCCGCCCATGGACAACGCATTGTTTGTCTAGCCGGCTTTTTACGCCACTTAGGCGGCATTTTTAAGGGCCTCCTCTATCCTCACTCAGCGAAACACAGTAGAAGCACCGTTTGAAGTACATCTACCATTTCAAACTGAATATTCTGCGAACTCTCACTTCGGACGAACTGGCCTAATTAGTGCGTCCAGAAATGCTTCAGCACAGTATTAAGACACTCGCGCGGCCACTGTCAAACCTTTCCAGAGACTGAAGAACCGGATTGGATTCGAACCCGAAACCTCTCGCTTCTTGGTACACCTATTAAACCACTTGGCTACGAGGCACATGTAACACAATAAGATATCTGATCGGAAAAAGCGGACATACACATCAATTACAACATTTTATCTGGTTAAGGCTGATGCTTGCTCACGTATAATTAATTAGAGTGAAAATTATATAGCAAATAGAAATT
>DWCF01001349.1:0-31512 GCA_018230265.1 Delias oraia | reverse complement strand
ACGAAATCTGTTAAGCGGTTTAGGAGTCCATCGCGGACAAACATCGTGACAGGAGATTTATATATATTAAGATATAAGGCCTATGTCCAGCAGTAAACTTGAGTCATCAGCCTATCAAGTTCACTGCTCATCTGATGATCTGATGATATATAAGTTATAAATTTAAAACTAGATTTAATATGCTAAGACCTCTGTATTCTGTTGTAATTGTAATAACAATTAAATATTACATTTGTAACTGAACTCACTATTTACTTCACAGGGTCGACCTTCGTATGCAGTGCGTCAGCATATGCAATTTAGCTGTGCGGTCTCTTAGAATATTAGCGTGAAACTTTTGTAATGTGTTTCGCTGAGTGAGTGAGGATATCGGCTTGTGAAGTAATACCCACACAAGCGGCGTAAAAACAGCAAAACAACAAAAGAGCAGATTGTGGGACGGTTGTCTATCGGTGGCGGTGATCTCTTACAAAAGGCGATATATACCTACTCCGATACCCGCTATACCATAAGAAAATTTATTTTATTTTTATTCTATAGCGGAATCCTATATGGAAAGAGAACACCGACGCCCGTCATAGTCTGCGGCTGTGGCCGGTTTTTTACGCCGCTTAAGCGGCACTTTTAAGGGCCACCGAAATTCGCATTCACTCTGCGAAACTCAGTACAAGTACCGTTCACGCTGAGTATTCTGTTAGGCTGTGGTGAGCCGAGCCTCGAACGAACCGGCCCTATTAGTGCGTCAGCAAGGCTCTCCCACGGGTGATAATTTAATATTTCTTGAACTGGGCTAAAACATCTGTACTTACTTATTAACACCACCGAAGTTAAACTACCTCCTATTGCGATTTGTGAAGCAGTGGTGTTAGTACATAAGTACCGAAATATAGTTTAAGTTGAACCATTTCGTATAAAGATTGTGACCGACAAGGACTGGGGTGGAGGAAGACCGCTTATTAACCGCATAAAAAGCCGGAAACACAACCAATACGCGGACTTTGGGGCGGTTATGCATGGACGGGCGGTGTTCTCTTACCGTATAGGAGACCCACCTGTTCCATTGCAGTATAATAACTAGCCGATTTCGGTAAATGTTGTATTGCCACATATTATCAATAATAATATTCCTATTAACAATTAAGAGTTGATCGTAGAAGGTTGGAAATATTCCGTTGTACGTATTTTTCAATGCTCCATCAAAAAAAAAATAAGGGTATAATAAATAACCCTTAACATTTAGGGGGATGAAAAATAGATGTCCGATTATCGAACCTACTCAATATGCACACAATTGTAAAAAAATTCAAGCGAATCGGTCAAGCCGATTCGAAGGAGTTTCTATGACATGAGAATTTTACGTATAAGGTTGCATTGATAAAAAAACTTACGTTAAAACAAATAGAATAAAAGAAACGTATTCGTATAATCTTTTTTATTAGATAAATATAAACTTTTGCTCAAAGCTACATTTCAGTAGTACAGAATATTTTTATCTTAACTCTGATAAAATATATCACAACACTTATTGTACAATTGACTTAGCTTACAGCCTATCTATCATGCCTGCGCCGCACACGTCGACATAAACATTTGGACGGTTAACGTCATCATACGCTAGTGTTGCCGTTCTAGCGACTTATTTTATGGATCAGCGACTATTGAAATTTCATTATTAAGATAAAATATATAAAATATACAAAATATACAAATATAATTTTATTTACAGAGTCCTAGTCCTTTCAACATCAATGGCGAGTAAATCACGCATCTACATTTTGCCGACGACATAATCCTCATGGCGGAGTCGATCGACGACTTGAGCACAATGCTCGGAGACCTCATCATGGTATCCCAACAGGTGGGTCTTAAGATGAACAAGACCAAAGTCACGGTTAACGTTCATGTCGCACCTATACCGGTTATTGTTGGGAATACCTTCCTCGAAGCTGTTTACGAATACGTCTACCTGGGGTAAACTGTCCAGTTAGCTAGGTCAGCTTCGAGAAGCGAGGTCAATCGACGGATTCAACTCAGATGGGCAGCGTTCGGAATACTCAAGTACATTCATTTTCTCCTCTAAAATACCTCAGTGCCTGAAGACGAAAGTCTTCAACAAGTGCGTATTTCCAGTATTGACATACGGATCTGAAATGTGGTCGCTTACGACGGGCCTGATGGAGAAGCTCAGAGTCACTTAGCGAGGTATGGAGACTGCAATGCTCGGAATCTCGCTGCGAGATCAAATCATAAATAAGTTTATCCGCATTTGAACCAAAGAAACCGATATTGCCCGCCTTATTAGTAAGTTGAAGTGGCAATGAGCTGGCCACATCGCTTGACGAACCAACAACCGACGGCGAAGAAAGGTTCTCGAGTGGCGACCGCGGAAAACGCAGTGGGACAACCCGCCACACGATGGAAAGACGATCTCATAAAGTTCGCGGGTCGCTGGATCCAGATCGCTCGAGATATCAATTATCGCTAGATAGTTCGGTAGATCGCAATGGGTGGGCTTCTTTGGGGGAGGCATATGTCCAGCAGTGGACTTAGTAGGCTACTAATGAGGACTTTTATTTACACCTTTTGTTACCATGGCCACCATATACCATAGCCAAAATATTTCGCTACTTCTAGCGGATTTTTTTCAAAATCCAGCGACTTCAATGCATCAATATCTAGGGACCTTTTCCTAAACGGCAACACTGGTCATACGTTTCGTTAGATGTTTTGCAGCCACATCGCGGCGGCTAATACTTGGTTACACTCATGTTTAAGGCGATATGTGTGGCTCAGGCATCAGAGAATTCTAACAACTCGATAAACGATAACATATAAAAAATTTTGCTAATAGTGGCGTAACAATAGCGTGGAAACCCCTCCTAATTTCCATTTCTAAAACTTAGAATCAATATATTAAAATGGATACAAATTAAAAAATAATAATTTAATAGTGCTATCTCTATTGTCGTCTTGTCAAAGTCATACAAGTACGAAAGAAATAGTTGTAGTTGATAATAACTTACAAATAAACGTTTCTTTTTTCATTACAAAAAGCCTGAAGTACCATAGGACTCACATATACCGTTCATACTTTAATGTAAGTTATTACCCTCAAACGAAACTAAACGAAAAATTTAATTTATAATAATTATTATCAATTTTCAATGTGTTTGAATCAAAAACGTGTAATTTTCGGGTATATGAAACAGTGTGTTAATTTTCACACTGTTAGTCACCTCCAACACCAATTACGCCACCAATAATTAAACTAATGCTTCGGCACTAATCTTAACAGTGTGCCTAATGTAGGAATAACTACATCCGGCAATGGCTGTTTTCGTTCGGATCGTATCTTATCCAATTCTTTTTGAGAAGTAACTCCTGTCATCACAAGCATAGTGTGGAAACCGCACCGTACCCCGAACTCGATATCTGTATTACATCTGTAACAATTTTTATTATATAAATTATGTATAGTTTAATTTTTTTGGAAGTTAGGGCTGACCGAGCTAAGTTGTATGGGTAACCGCTTGATCCCAGATCTGAATACTTTATAATTGAATTTTTAATTTGTATTTGGACGGGCTTGACAGAACTCTGGGAAGCCCTATCTATCAAGTTATTAAGATATATTATTAATTTTCCTTATTATAAATATGAATCTGTATATAACAATAGAAATATTTCAAACGAGAAGGAAACAAGCATATACACAAACAGATAGTGGGTGTTTTGACACAAAAAAAACCTAATCAACATTAAAATTAATTTTTAAAATGTTATGCTTACCGATCACCAATCATCAAAGTCCTTGCTGGGTCAAAACCAAATTGTATGAGGTAGTTTCGTATGTAGTCATTTGGTTTACCCAAAACCAAAGCTTTTCGTTGTGAGCATGTCTCAACAGCCTTCACCAAAGCGCCAGTGCCGGGTAAAACGAAGGAAGGAGATTTAGGGAATTGTTCGTCTGTATTTGTTGCTACGAAGAGGCAATGATCACTAGCTAAGTATGAGGCAGCTTTGATTAATTTAGGATAGCTCACATGTTCATCAAAACCAACGACCACTGCAGCAACATTAGGGTCTAACTCCAACTGTGACCTAAAGTCTGGGGTCACATGGTCTGGCTGGAAAATATATCTATTATTTAGTAAAGTGAAAATAAATCTTGATGACACAATTACTTTTATAACTAAGATTATTATTATTAAAAAGCAGCATGAACTGTTAAAAGTTTTTAGATTCATAATGAAAAAATATGACCGCCATTTCTTTTCTGCTATTTACGTGGCTTGATAAAAATAAATTTTACCTATCCAGTTGTAGAGCACTATAATATTTAATAAATTTGATAATTGAATCAATCTCTATAGATTAAAGTACTATAAACTATATATTTTAGAGTTTTTAAAAGACATCATACTAGGTACCCTCTTTTGTAAATGTAGCAAAAAAATTATTATACATAAATTTCTTACCCCAATTCCAATATGTTTTATACCAACAGCTGTTAATTCATCACCCAGGCCTTTGGATCCAATTAGGTACACTTTTTTCATAAAACCAATGCCCTTTAAATATTGAGCGACTAAAAAGGCTGTTGATAAAATTTCTTCCTAAAAAGATTAATTTTGTATTTAAATATTTTTGAGAAGATAAAGAAACTTGTACTTTGTAATATATTTACCGGTTTTGCAGGAAATCCTAACTGTTGTGCTTTCAAGGCAAAGTCTGCTCGTTTCTTAGTTGAATTGTTGGTTATATAAAAAACTCTCTTTCCTATTTTTTTGAAGTAATTCATTACATCAGCCGATCCAGGTATAACATAGTCGTTTATCCATAACACTCCTGAAAAATAAAATCAATTATTCTAAATGTAATATTTAGAGTAGGTAGAATTAAGTAATTTTCAAATTGTCCTACCATCACAGTCTGTTAAAACCGTATCAAATGAACTGAGGAATTGTCGCATTTCATCCTTTGATGATTCTTCCAAATTAAACACCCGGGATTTGAACATTTTTCTAATTTCTGTATTTGTCGGATCACTTCTAAGTTTATCGCCAGAGTATAACCTTCTAGTAACATAAGCAGAATGACGAAAAAAATTATATGATTTAAAAAACTGATTGAACAGGCATATCATAATAAATTAATCTTTACCCAAAACACTGCAGTCTCGGAACTTTGAAAGAGATTACGAAATCGGCGCAAAATACCTAATATTACTTTTAAACTTAAGAGACTACCACTACTCTCAAGGCACAAGTGGGTAATGAGTAGGGAGTTGAAATATGACATGTCTGACAAAAACTAGGGATATTCATTTAATATCGATGTATCGAACTTTTACGACATATCGATGTGAATAAATATATCGTTTTGTGTCAAAATTTATTTTATTCGATGTGTCGATATAATATTTCTTTTACAGTCATTTATTTAGCGACCAGCTTAATTATCAAATTCATCCTGACACCTCAATTGATTATTCACACTATATTTATACAACTCTATAGGTTTTATTTCTATAATTTAGGTTCACATCTCGATCATTGTTTTTATATCGACTTTTACTTGTTTAGAGGAACTCGTTAAATAATTAATTGGAACTCATTAAATGATTGCTTTGGTTTTTTATCTCAGACAACAAATTTTACTCATTTTCCTGGAAAAGGTATGTGAAAGTAAGAGTGTGTGGAAAGTGTTCGATAGTAGAAAAATATCAAAGTTTTCCGATACTGATTTCGATTACGATGTTTTAGATCGAACATAAATATAGATATATGTATTTCTAAATAGACAGCTGTCACAAACCTAAGATAAATTTAACTGTGCAAATTTACAGAGGCTAGTATACCATTTACAGTAGGTAGTATATGTCAATGTCAATTCTCAAGCCTCACATTGACATGCATTCATATGATAGATATATATATTGTAAATAGTATTTCTCATGCACGTATGCGATATTGATAACAGATAATGCATAATTAAAATGAATACTTTAAGCATAAGCGTAAAAAATAACGTGAAAATAATTAAATTTAATAAACCCAAGAAGAAGAATGCAATTGATTATTTCATGTACGTCGAAGCAGCTAAAGAATTGAACAGTGCTGCAACTAATGACGACATTTCAATGGTTGTTTTGACTGGTACTGGAGATTTTTACTGCAGTGGTAACGAACTTGGAGGTAAAAACCTGGAAATAGACGGAGAAATACTTCTTCAAGCAGTGGAGAACTTCGTTAAAGCTGTAATATTATTTCCAAAGTTATTAGTTGCTATTGTTAATGGTCCTGCTGTGGGAATAGCGACAACGACATTACCATTTTGTGACTTTGTTTATGCATCTGAAAAGGTAAGTTTAAATAAATTGGCTAAAAATATTTAAAAACACGAAGTATTGTTTAACTTGTCTAATGTTAATAAAAAATTTGGCGCGCTAAATTTGAAATTAATATAGTTACAATTTCCTGGATAGCAATTGCACATTAGGTTTTGTGTAGTTTCTTTACCAAAAGTTATTTTAATTTATTATTTAATTACTAATAGTAAGAAGATTGGATTTAGAGATAATTTAATAATATAATATATTATAAGTATCTTGTGATGAATTAATTAGTTATAAAGAAACTGAAAGAAACTGAAATTCATTTTTACTTTATTTTATAGGCCTATTTTTACACACCGTTTACTAAACTTGGCCTTGTGGCTGAAGCATGTTCCTCAATAACATTCCCTCGAGTAATGGGTCACAGATTGGTAAGAAATATGTTTTATTATTTAAAATCTACTTACTTAATTATTCTTATTGTATATTTTTTTGAAGGAAGCTTTTAAATTAAAGTTTTAGTTTTTGCCATTATCTTTGCAAACCTAAAAATAAAACTAAATCACAAAAATATTTTAGTAACCAAAAAAATTTGCCTTACAGGCAAGAAAAATGTTGATGTTAAATTATAAAATGCCAGCGCAAGAGGCTCTGAAATGCAGTTTAATCACCGATGTCTACAAACCAGAAGAGCTTGAGACTTGTGCATGGGAAAATATTGACGCTTTATTGAGTGTACCGCAAGATTCTTTATTTACCACAAAGAGATTATTCCTTCGACCATACCTTCAGCAGTTGCTTGAAACCAATGTAATTGAGATAAACGAACTCCGACGTTTAAACAAAAGTAAATTATAAGTTAAGTTAAGAGCAATTGAATTATATAATAATAATAAAACAAATTCAATAAATATTATTTCTATTTGATAATAGAATCTTGTTAAGGGAACTATAAATCGTAAATTAATATTATTGTATTTTACAAAAAATACTCTTATTAATTAATATTAATTAAAAATGCAATGACAAAACAATATAATTGAAATACACTAATTGTAAAAAAATTAGAGGATTGCTCATAGGAGGCAGGCTTAAAAAAACCGGCAACACTATTTTTTTATATGAAAATAATGAGAAACCAGCAGGACCTTGTACCTTCGCCCATAAATATTCCACCCCGTTGCAGGGCTACGGGGGCGTTTCTACTCTTTTAGGGATAGGTAGGTATGCTCTCTTTTCAGAACCTTTTACTATCAAGGAACCGCCTTAACCATTCTTCGCGATATAATAAAAAAGTACTTATAATATAAGACTTAAGACTACACTATATAAGACTTAACCTCATGTTAAGAATCATAAATGACATCTGATGCATACTCGATTTGTTAAATCTACATGGCTAAGTGTTAAAATGAATTCGAGAACGTCCAGCTTATCGTCAATATCAGATTTGTTTCGGCCCAACAACCCAAAGGGACTTCGCTCCAGAGATCTTAGTTGTACCCGATTAAGTATATTGAAGAAAGAAATACAAACAGACACACATCTTATACCACTAAGTATGTATATTCAATATAGTTTGATACGATTTGAAACGAATGATTTTTATGTAATTTTCTGTGCATATGTATCTGAGATATATGTAGGTAGGTCTGGGAATTTTTCATAGCCATAAAGGTGAAGGTTCTATCCTAAGTTTTTTATTATTTTTGTGCATTTTTATGTAATTCAGCATTAAAAAATCAATACAATCATCATCTTTTTAATATCGATGTTAGTATTTTAATCATTTATATGGCATAACCAAGGTTTGCCGACGTCACCTAGTTGTAGGTTTATAAAAATTTACTGTATTATTCTACTGCGAAAACCGAATATTCATATTGCAAATTATCAAATTCAAAATATAGGTCTCAGACCCCCAAGGGCCCGTGATCTTGTTCGGCCCTAAGACCCTGCAAGTGGAAATTGTGTTCGTGCCCTGTAGAAACGGGCTGGTTATTGGTTTGTATAGTAAACGATTAACTATATATTTTAGATGTTTATTCACTCATAATAAAACAAAATGAAGACAGGTTTCATAATTAACATACATTACAGTTAGGGCCCAATATAGCTCGAAGGTAACATAATTTTTTTTTTTTTTTTTAATGGACTATCGCTGTCGGCATAAGGCCTCTACAGCTTCTCGCGGACTTTGGGGCTCGCCGTAGGCTCGCCGAGAGATTAGTTTACGATCGCGACGGGCCCAAGGGCGCCTCCTGCGAGACACGAACCTCGGCTTGAGCCGTCGCGGCGACGTTGGCCGGCCGGAAGCTCACCGGAGTGCGCTTCGCGACCAGTATCGGTCCTCGCCTCCGCTTCCGGCGGAGGCGGCTTTTACCGCGGTCCCTACACAGAACCCTATCATATGAATTTAGCATAAAATTGTATTCGCAGAAGAGTTATATTCACTATTCGGCACTGACCCCGTGGTGGGTTTAACGAGTGGAAGGGCAAATGATCTTCTGGACTACTATGGCTCCAATACATTGACACCAGCAACACAAAGCGGATGGTTTCGCTTACTATTAAAATCATTGTGTACAGGTTAATTTGTGAAACAGCTAAAGCTCTAGAATCTAGACCATATATTTTTTACGAGTAGATAATATACTCGGAATTCAAACAGAACCACTGTTATTAATAAGGACTATTTCATTAAATTTAAAATGTGACTCGCTACACAAATGGGGCTAACGGTGGTAATGGACAGCGGACCGTTTATCCTTGCGAGCCTCCTGTCCGTGTGCATTTTGTTTAAATATTATTATATTAAGATACTACTAGTGCCTTAGAACTTTCTTTTAATTATTTTATTATGATTAAGCCATAGCCTATGTATGTCTAATTCAAATGTAAAATCCGTTTTATAGTTTTCGCGTGAAAGAGTAACAAATTTCCACACTTTTTATATTTGAAAGATAATATCACAAAATATCCTAAAACAGTATAAGAATATACAAAAAACGAAAAATTTCTTATTATGGGAGTTATTTCAGGTTTTTCAGTATTAATATGGCTGGGTGCTATACTGTGCCTAACAGCGTATTCAATCGAGTTGTTTACAAAGCCAAATCCCAGTACCGACAACTTGTATTTAGGTTGTGTTCTAATCGCGGTCGACGTCATTTGCGGTCTATTCAGTTTTTTACAGAACTACAAAAGCTCTAAGGTAAATATATATTGGAATATTAAAGATTTAATGTTTGTGTACAAGTTTAATCTATTGATATGAGTTGATAACTTTTAATCTGGGCTTATGCTATCAAAAACACTTATAAAAGAATACAAAGCGGCCAGGTGAAGTAGCACCTATATAATATATTACATATATAATCCAGTCGCAAGATTATCTTATATAGGGCCATTAAAATGACTCTTGAGTAGCGTAGAAAGTCGGCAACACAACCAATGCACGGACTGTGGCACGGTTGTCCACGTGCGGCGGTGTTCTCTTACCATAATAGGAGACCCACCTGTTTACTATACTAATTTTTTTTTACTATACTATACTTTTTTTTAATGGCTACTCGCTATTAGAGCGACCTTTACATCTTGGGGGCAAGCTCACGGGGTCTTCAAGAAATTTGAATTTTGCCGCGACTAGCGAAAGGGCGTCTCCTGTGAGACACGTACCTCGGCTTAGACCTCAGCGATATAAGATCGCTAGGTCAGGAAGGGCCCGTCAGTATCTCACCGATGTGAGACTGGAAGCGTAAATAGATCCTCATTATTTCCGGCGAAGGCTGATTTTCTGCGAATAAACATTTGCTACAAACTTACGCCACTGCAGTTAATAGTTATAATAATTAAACAGATAATGAAGACCTTCAATAGCATGCTTCCGATGGCCACAAATTGCATCAGAGATGGAGTACTTAGAGAAACGCCGGTTTCTGACTTGGTCAGGGGAGACATAGTCCACATAAAGGCTGGCGATGTTATACCAGCAGACATGAGGATAATTGACAGCAAAGGTTTTAAAGTAAGCGAGGAGTAATCTTTTGAATTTATTTACGTAATTATTATATATTTTATGAATTTGTGTTTAAATTTATTAGTGAGAGATGAATGTTAGGCACGATACATCTGTATGTTTATTCATTTATATGGTTTCTGACTGGTGTAGGTGGATAACTCGTCCCTTACTGGTGAATGCGTAGCTGTACCCCGTAGTAACACTGAAGGCACGTCAACTATACTTGAATCTCAAAATGTAGCCTTCTTTTCTGCACTCTGCGTTGAAGGATGGGCCGTTGGTAATTACTTTGTCTATCTTTAAAATATATTTATAATTACAAAGTATTCAAAGATAACACTTTGTATTTTTTATGAAATAATTTCATTTAATTCAGTGCCTTTAAGTATAAAATTGTTTAAATAGAATTCGTTGATAAGGTTGTTTTTTATATTAATATATACAGACATATATATAGACAGCACAGTGAAGCTATAAAATTATCTTATAAACAGAATTTGACCCTCCTAAAGGTTCTTGCCTGTTCTTTATTAGGAGAGGCGTAGAGTTGGAACAGGTGTAGATTCAAACTTTGTTGATAATTTAAAGTAACTTTTAAGTTCTCCTGAATAATGAATGTTTGAGTATAACGGACCAGGTACTTCTTAATTATAAGAGATTACTGCACCACTATCCACGCTTAGGTTCTGTTTCCGGCTTTTTACGACGCTTGATTTCTATAATTAGATGACTTACTCGGTGAAACACAGTACAAGTACTGTTACACACATATTCTATAATGTAACAGAGTTGGGTTCTACTAGAAAAAGATATTTCATAAAGAATGCTTTTCGATTCGGAGTTTTTGCATACACCGCTCTTTTAGTTTTTAATGCGGGTCAAGAAGTAACCGGGTCTTTTTATCATAAGAGATTACTGCTGCCCATGGACAACCACTTACGTTGTATTGCCGTCTTTTTACGCGTCCGATATCACTCGCTCGGCGAAACATGTAAGAACTGTTTCACGCTCAACTGAAAGAAATCGTTACAAAACTTCCCTCCAACCAGGTGTGGTGATATGCTGTGGAGATTTAACAGCGTTAGGTCGCATAGCTGGTTTGGCAGCAAGACTGCGGCCGGCGCCGTCACCCTTATCACGTGAGATTCATCACCTCATGAGATATATGTCCGGTTGGGCTGTCGGCCTGGGCTTCTTCATTGCGAGTGCCTCGCTAGCTCTGGGATATCCGTTCATGCAAACCACGATTTTTGTGATTGGCATCGTGGTGGCCAACATTCCTGAGGGTACGCTTCTTTTATATTATAAAAACTGTATAATATTCTAATTATATCTCTATAATATTACAAGTATTGGCTGTAATGTTAGAAAACTATTAAAAATCAACATACTTAGATTAAATATCTAAGCGTTGGGCTTAAAGATTTCCTTGTGTAATTATTTTTTATTTTCATATTTGTTTAATTCTTCAAATTCCACGTAAAAATAGCTGTGGACCATGTCCACCAGTCTGTGTCTTTTTGAGTTACCTTCTCAACCCTACATAGTTATATGATTGAGTTCCATAGGGAAGTTATAGCTTTTATATAGCAAAACGACGTTTGCCAGATCAGTTAACAAAAAGTAAGGAATTGTCGCCTGCGAAGATAACACATCAATCAAAATGATTGATTCGTACTCGTTACTATTCCATATCAATTTTGATGAATTTTTGAAAAAAGTCCCACTCCCTGTGAAAGGACCACTTAATCATTGGGTCAAAATGGTTATTGGTTGTAATTTTTTATCTCCCATGGAACACTGACCATATTATTGCTCAATTTGTCATAAGTTACGTAAATTATATTGTACTGTTACTGGCAAAATTATCACCTTTAATCACAAATATGTCAAAAATAAGAAATATCACAAAATGTATTATTTTTATTACGTTTTGTCCCTTAATTAGTTTTAACTTATTTCAATTTTTACATATGAAATGGTGTAACATTGTATATTCAGTCGTTTTATACCATAAATTATCCCTCTATTATTTCTAAATACTTATATTATGTTTTCTCTATGTTTGCCTTTAGTTAAAACGTTGGTTCATGGTTATAATTTGTATCTTTTAAGGCCGGCAACGCACCCGAGGCTTTGCAATGGCTAAATATAATCATGCTTAAATTGGCAAAATTGTGAACGGTAGTGACAAAAGCCAAAAAATAAGAATATTCTTTTTTTTAAGAATATTGAAGAAAATAATATTCGTTCAGAATATTCTTTTCAACAAGATCCCGTCAAATAAAACTTTCTATATGTACATAAATCTATGGAATCACTGAACATAGATGTTTTATTTAATGTTATTTATTAATTATCAGGTTTGCAGCCAACAGTAACAGCATCATTGACGCTCACAGCCAAACATATGGTTACAAAGAATTGTCTCGTCAAAAACCTAGAAGCCATGGAGGCTCTCGGTGCATGCACCACGATATGTTCCGATAAAACTGGCACACTCACAGAGAACAAAATGCGCGTACGACATCTGTGGTTCGGAAATTGCATCTATGACGTTTCGGATACAAATTTCGGTTATAAATTATAATCTTTTTCATTAGATCAATTCATTCATCATTTCAGTAGTGTGTTTATTTGAAGCGAGAGCCCTTGGACCTTAGTTTGTAGGTCGTTAAGTCATAATATGACTTATAGTTACAGTATTTCTGATTAATTTATATAAAATAAATATTTATTCACTTCTACAACTTTAATTGTCACGTTTCATGCTCATCCGTTCAAGTTTTCTTAAAAACCAAGTACACCCGACAAAAGGTGACATGTGACGCACTAATTGGCCAGGTCTGGAGAACTACTGCAAGCTCACAAAATGCTAGCGTGAAGTGATTACTACGTAAATACTTGTACTATGTTTCGCTAACTGAGAGAGATTACCGAAAGCTTTAAGTGGCATTAAAAGTCGGCTATACAAATCAAGTGCTGATGCGGCTTGGTTGTCCATGGGCAGCCGTGATATCGTAACATTATACAATTTAAAATAAAACTACGTATTTATATAATAACGATATGTTTCAGGTAAATTAAACAATAATATTGGTGAGTTTAATTAAATCTCTTAATTTTATTTAATTATGTGAGTTATGTGTATTGTGATATTATGTGGAATTTTTTTTAATTAAAAATTCCGTCAGGATTTCAATGCTTAAAAATTTGTGGTGCGTTATGCAGTAGTGCTACCATTACACCCGAGGGCGACATGCGTGGAGATGCGACGGAGAAAGCAATACTGAATTTCTTATTTGAATGCGACGATCCACTTACTATAAGAAATAAATATCCGAAAATTACAGAAATTCCGTTCAATTCTGTTAATAAATATCAAGTGAGATTACTTTTTAAAATATCACCTTAAATATAGTTTTATAAAAATACGACCTGGCTTCGGCATACGTTGTTTTCTCATATTTAACTAATCTTGCTACTAAACAATAGAGATAGATGGCTGGTAGACAAAATGTACAAAAATAAAATTTCTTGTAATTTTCCTTAACCTTTATGGGTGTATAAACCGATTATAGCCCTACCTTATATGCACACAAAATTTCATAAATTCGTGAATTAGCGAAGTCGGAGTTTGTCAACTAAAATTGGGACTTGAGAATTATATACATACGTATAAGATTTACAATTTCACATATTTGAACAATATATATAATTAATTCATGCTCATCTACATATATATAAAGAAAATATTTGCTACACAATTTCTATAACAACCGAACTGGTTTAATGGAATATGGAAGGAGTACACTATATTAACATATACGCTACTTTTCACCCTATTACTCAAAACTCGATAGAAGATGCGGAGGGAGTCAAAATTTCTACCACCTCGAAAAATGTATAAATATACAACCATAGTCAAAAATTCTATACTCAGTAGAACTTAAAGGTTACTTTGAATCGTCAACAAAGTTTAAGTTTGTTCCACCCCTACGTCTCTTCTAACAAGAAGCTTTTTGGAGGGTATAACACTAAGTATTGCCTCCTAATGGCATCCTCCTATTTTTATAGGCGAGTATCCACTATGATCAACATTCATCAAAATATATTCTGGTTATGAAAGGCGCGCCTGAAGTTATATTAGCTAGAAGCGCGACTATTGTATTAAACAACAATGAAGCAGCTAATATAGTGGAAATAAAGGATTTGATTAACACCGCTGTTGTAAATATGGCTAACACTGGTATGCATTAGAACATACATTGTGTAAATTAGTTTCTCGGTGAGCCTACTAGCACCCTCCGACCACATTGAGCTGTTAAGGCCTTTCTGTCTAATAGCCAGAAATCGTATTAGAAATAATGTTTCAATTCCAAAGACCGGATATTGAATATCAGAGTGAAATAGTGCATTGAAATTATGCCTCTAAAGTGGCATACTAACGCGTCACATCCGCGTTTTGTAATACATATCTTTTTTTATACAAACGAAGCTCGGATGTAGCGCGGTTTATCTTCGGCGGCGGTATGTTCTTACCATAGAACTCCGTTGCCCGCTTTGCAATAATAAAAAATATATAATCTTATTATTGAAATACAAAGATAAAAATATATATTTTAAAACTTCCTGTAATAATAAACCACGTAAAAATAGATTTTTAAAATCTTAAATGATTTTTTTTTCAGGTGAAAGAATTTTAGCATTTGCCGATCTGAATTTGAATGTAAATCAATATCCAGCTGAATATGAATTTAACGCTGAAGAAATTAATTTTCCAACAGAGAAGCTACGCTTCTTAGGTTTATTGGGTCTTATAGATCCTCCCCGAAAAGAGGTTCATTTATAATAAAAACATTATGGGTAGGATTAGAATACTAAATAATAAAATACTTGTACTGTTTCACTGAATGAGAATACTAGAGAAACCTTAAATTACCGCTAAGCTCCATAAGCGATGGTGGTCACATACCTTAAAATACCGATTTGTACATTAGGTACGACCGGCTATAGAAAGAGTTCGAGCCGCGGGTGTAAGGGTAATGATGGTAACAGGTGACCACCCGGTTACCGCTCGCGCTGTGGCCTTTGAGGTGGGCATTGCGACCACTCCCCAGTGTCACGTGGTCACTGGCACTGAGCTTCGGAACATGAACCTCGATTTACTTTACCTGACGCTGGAGAAACATCACGAAATAGGTATCTCGATATATTTCAAAGACAATTCATTAGTATCTGATTATAAATTAGACGATCGGAATAAATATTGATATTTTTTATGAAACGTTCTCGTTTCATAAAGTATGAGGATCATATAGTATAAGCGGTACTCTGTCCACGGATACTCCTAGCCCTTGGGTCGTGGCTAAGTAACTGAAAAACAAGTTGGCGTTACATAATTTTTGCTTGCCTGCGTCGCTGGTATGCAATTTTTGCATAAAACTTAGTTAAAATGAATGTATTTTTTAAAATATTATATAGTTCCCTAATTGTACGAGATCACCGCCGCCCACCCAACCGCATCGCAGTCCGAGTATTGGTTGTGTTGACGGCTGTTTTTGTTTATATTCTTAACTTAATTTACATTAAAATTGTTAAATATTTATACATATTAATGTTTAGTATTCGCCCGAACATCACCAACTCAAAAGCTCCAAATTGTCGAAGCCTGCCAGAGACAAGGCAGCGTGGTGGCTGTTACTGGTGACGGAGTAAATGACGCGCCTGCCCTGCGCCGTGCTGATATTGGTATATCTATGGGAATCACGGGTTCTCAGGTTTCCAATCTATCTTCTTCTATATATCGCCGCGTACCACCACTATGTGGAATCAGCTACCAGCAGAGATATTTCGGGAGCAAAACAACCTTCAAAAAAGAGCTCAATTCTTACAGTCAGTCTTGATCTTGCCAAATTTAGGCGATCTTGGTCTTGGTCTTGCATTTGGGCAACACTAGGTTCAGGTAGTTCAATAATAAAATAAATCCTATTCTTTAATCAAAATATTGATATCGTATTTCATTAAAATATGTGCTATATATTATCTTTTTCATGATAGGCATTAGCTTATCATAAAAATGATATATTGCCGCTTATCCTAGGAATTAAACTAGGATAAGCGGTTTCCACCCATGGATACCCTTAGCCCGTACTGGACCGCATGTGCTTTGCCGGCGATTTAGGAAACATATCTATATGAAGATATCTATGACCCAAATTAAACATTGACTTCTTTAACTGTGGGTGTGTTTTGCCTTCTTTTTACAGTAAAAATGCACATCCACGAGAAAGTAACAGCATTATTTCAAAAAATGTTACCATATATGATACAAATATTAAATAATAAGCTCTTAATACAAAGTAGGTACGTACTTGTTTAATAATTACAGGTATCAAAGCAAACCGCAGACATAATCTTAATGGACGACAATTTTGCGACAATCGTAACAGGGATCGAGGAAGGGCGGAAGATTTTTGACAACCTAAAGAAATCGATTTGTTACATCCTCATATCTAACGTACCTGAGATAATACCAGTGTTAATGTTCATTTTGTTCTCCATTCCGCTGCCATTAGGTAAAAATTACTATTTAAAAAAACTCGTAGAACTTCGGTTATGGTATTTTTGAAGGTACCGATTTTTCCGAAATTTCGAAGGAGATACCGGTATCAGTATGGGTCAACATAAATCCTATTGCGTGATAACAATATTCAATCCTTTTAAAAATTATTATTTGTAAGTGTAATTGATTTTTAATTTTTGTTATGGTATGGCAAAGAACAGATAAGATATACGGTAAGAGAACACAACCGCCTATACCCAACCGCGCCACTCCGCCATTCCGGCATTCCGCCGCGTATCGGTTGTGTTGCCGGCATTTAAGCCGGTATGCGGCATAATTTTAAGGGACTCTGCTATCCTCACTCACTCAGCGAAAGTAGAAGCACCGTTTTAACCACAACTACCATTATAAGCTGAGTATTCTGTGAGCCCGTGGTATCACTTCGGATGAGTCGACTCAATAAGTGCGTCCGCATATAAATTACTTTAGCGTGGCGTTCTCACGAGTGCGAGAGTATTAAGACACTTGCCTGGCCACTGTCAAGCCCGGATATAATTGTCCGAACCGGGATTCGAACCCGACACTACTCTCTGCTTGGAAGACTTATTAATCCGCTTAGCTATAATGATCTCAGTAAGATCTCTTTTGAGGTTTCAGGTGTAATGACAATTCTGTGCGTGGATCTTGGTACAGATATGTGGCCGGCGGTGTCGTTGGCACATGAGAAAGCTGAACAGGATGTGATGGCCCGGCCGCCGAGACGTTCTGATCCCCTGGTCTCCTGCTCTATGATACGCTTAGTCTATGGTCACTTGGGACTCATCGAATTCGCAGCCGGCATGTTCGCCTATTTCATAGTCATGGCTGAACATGGATTTTATCCGGGACAACTCTTTGGTAAGTTCACAAATATTATTTGATTCAGAAGTGTTCAAACAAGGACTAAAGGCGTGAAATAGTTTACAAATCCGAATAATTCCGATAATAATAAATATTTTTTATGGTTTAGAGGACAACGGAGCGAGTGGGTCTCCTATATGGTAAGAGAACACCGTCGCGCATGGACAACCGCACCACAGTCCACGCTTTGCTTGTATTGTCTTTTTACGCGGATTAAACGACACAATTTCTGGATATATGTATAAATCTGTTGTGTTTTTCTAAGTGTATGAGGATACCAGTGACCTTGCAAGCTAAGCATATCGCATGGCGTAAAAAGCTACCAACACAAAGCAGTTTGCGATGGTTTGCGGTTCGCCTACTGCCGTCGTAATAAAAAGCATATAGGCCAATATTTGCCAAGGTATACGTCAAAGGTGGGACAATGAAGCCGTGAGTGATGTCCAAGATTCCCTGGGACAAGAATGGACATACGCGGAGCGAAAGGCGTTGGAACGTGCCTGCCAGGCTGCGTACTTCGTCGCCATTGTCATAACACAAATGACAAACACCATTATTTGCAAGACGAGATATAATTCATTATTTCACGTCGGTATGTCCATACTACCTTTTCGTAAAAAAATTGAGCTCGGTATAACTGAGGAAAATATAAAAATGAAGCTATATGTAAATGAAGCTATATTGCAGCCAGCAAAGCAGATATGTCCTTCAATTGTACTTCATTCGATTTGAAAGATTATATTTTACAGGCATGAGAAATAAAGTTCTTAATTTCGGCTTAGTATTTGAACTAATCATTGCTTGTACTGTCTGCTACGTGCCGGGAATGAACAGTTTCTTTAGGACGTACCCATTGAAACTTAAATGGTATGTTTTGATTGGTGTATGACTCATAGTAAAAAGATTAAAGAGCGTGTGTACTAATTTCGTGTAGCTATCCATAGCAATGTATAGTTTAGAAGTTTTATGCAAGTGTTTTACCGTTGCAGACATCATGCTGATGCATATGCTGACGCACTAATTGGGCCGCCTCGACCGAGATAGTACCACAGCGTACCAGAATACCAGCGTGAAACAGTTCTTGTACTGTTTCGCTTATAATCTAAAAGCCAATTCAATGTTTTATTTTTACTGTATTTTTCCATATGTTCTAATTACAATTGCAGTGTATGTAACAGTAATCAAATACACTGCAATTTAATTACTATTTTAATGCTTTCATGGTCCTAGATTAGACCTTTCAGAGCCTATAATAATGTTTTCTCAAGTATTTTGTTTATAAAAATTTTGACTACATAATAATTCATCACATTACATTAAATTATAGCTTTCCTACAATTGTACACATTGCCAAGCAATTTACATTTAAAACTCCAGTAATTTTACACATAAACCTCGAAAATAGTTTTAAAAATCATGTATGGCCCTAAAGTGCTATATTGTGCATTTTAGCACAGACTAAAAATATAACCGTATATTGATTCCAGGTGGTTCCTCGCATTACCATTTTCCGCTCTAATGTTCGCATTTGACGAATTCAGAAAATATTGCATCCGAAAAGAACATTTCGGTGGATGGTTTAACAAACTCACATTTTATTAATTAGTTAATAAAAGTATTATTTAAAAAAAGCTGTTTCTTATATAACGATATTTTAATAAAACACAAAATATGATAAAAAATTTAATATTTGATACATAATAATTTTCTACATTTAAAATGCTTTTCAATATTATTAATAAATTAAACAAACTTAACATTATAACATAAATGAGCAATCAAATGGAACTATAGTATAATTATTCTATGAAAAAAATATTAAGATAAGGCACGGGCAGATATATTTTTAAAAACATTGAAATTTTATATTTAAGTACGTAATATAATAATTTGTGTCTAGTGTTAAATAACTATTGATATAGAAGATAATCTTTGATTACACAGATTAAAAATAAGTACGCATTAAGAAATAGATCTTATAACAAAGAATTTGATATGTACTACATGACTCTAATAGTTAATTATATTATAGTTTTATTACGCCATTTTTATAATCCTATTTAGTTTAAGTATACACAACCATAACAATATACCCAATATAGTATCAAGAAACATACATTATACTACTTATGCAAGCCGCTCCGGTCTCGATTTTGAACGCCAACGAAGATTTGACAGTTCACCGTTTATAAAGAGTAAACCTCAAGCTGCGTCTAGACATAAACGTTGAAAGAACCGACCATTGGACAGTTTATTTCACATATTTAGTATTTTTATATATTTCGAAATATGTATTGCGATTGGCACATTTCTTTTGTTCGCGTTAGCTATGGAAAAATGACACCACATCAGAGGATATTTATTCCATATTTTCATTTCCATATTTATATTTCCAAATTTTCCATATTTTAATTTTACATATTCGCTACCTCACTATAGACAAAAACTTGATAATTACATCGATATGAGTTATATACCAAGTCTTTCCATATTTTCTTACCCATACATAACTACGCCAACGAATTTATGCCAGGGGCGCAGGCCCATTTTCTTGGAAATATTTCTTATACGCAGATACTGTTAAAAAAAATCTACATATTAAAGACTGAAATGTATAAATAAATCTAAATAACGAATGGCAGATATTCTAATAACTACATATATTTTTGAAGTGAAACTTCTTTAGGCGCATGAGGGTAAAATTTTACGGAAGAAACACAATAATGTGCAGCGTTCTTATCGAAGAAGAGGGAGAGAGTAAGAAAAGGCGAACGTAGCATGAAAACATAATGCTTCAGTCACAACAATACCAAAAATCGCGTCGGATAATATAAATATCGAAGAAAACATAACAAAATTAAATTTATAATTTGTATTAATTTTCGACATTCTATATTTTAATGACAATTAAATTTATCAAATTCCTAACATCATATTTAATCGTGTCGGATAATATAAATATCGAAGAAAACATAACAAAATTAAATTTATAAATTGTATTAATTTTCAACATTCTATATTTTAATGACAATTAAATTTATAAAATTCCTAACATCATATCTAAGTCTCGCCAATCTGAAGTTTTAGATTTGTATAAATATAAACAAGACTTAAAAATTAGTTTGCCAAGGAAGTTTCACTTCTGGCATGACGTGTACTTTGTACGCACGAACTTTCTTTTTTTTTAAATATTTACTACATTAAAATTGAGGCAAGTTCAAAATGTTGTCTGTGGACTTACAATAAAATGATTTCAACACGTAGAGCTACAAACCGTAGAGGCGTCAGGCATTTTTCAACTTTTACAAAATTCTCAACAAGAATATAGAACATTATGCATAGTTAAACGCCAAATTTTGAAAAATACACCTATCCAGACACTTGGCACGTGGAATTATTAAAGTACTATGCCATTATTATCATATTCTATACATTTCTAATAAATTCTAAATAATTCACTAATAAACTTAAAATCAATCTGAATTTGAATTACAACTATAAAAATTCTCAGGAAATAAGTCGAAAGATTTTTCAAAACAGTAGGTACGGTTTCTATAAGATTTATAATCTTAAAATTTGAAAACCTCGCCTCTGTAAAACTAATGCTTCGTTTTCTTAAAATTGCTTCTGAAATATATCTTACACATATCTTCACATATAGAAGTTTACACAATTTATATAATTGATAAAATAAATCGATTGTGCATGAAATTTAAAAAAATATCTAAAACTATAAATTTACTCACAACACGTAATCTTGTTATATTGAACATGACTGAAACCTACAATATTCAACAAAAACCCATGTAAAATATGAATTACACATCGAAATATATTGGTAGAAGCCATACAAAAATTTTAACCTATATTCTGTTATTATAAAATATCTTATGTTTGATAGTAAAACTTTATAAGTAAGGGTATACCAATCTGTCAACAAAATTTTTGGAAAATGTAAATTAATTATTAAGTTAATTTAAGAGCGAGTGGTTCTGGAAAGTTTAGGTTTGATACCTGGAGCAATTACATCTAAAAGCATTATATTTACTCGTGGGAGAGCCAACCTGACACATTAATTGGGCCAGCTCATCCGAAATGATACCACAGGCTCACAAAATTCCAGAATTAAACAGTACTTGTATTGGCTCTTACTGGAGGCTCTTGAAATTATACTGCTTAAGCGGCATAAAAAGCCGATAACACAAATTAATCGCGAATTTAGGCGCCGTTATCCTTGAGCCGCGATATTTCACCATAGGGGAGACCCACCTGCTTCGTTGCCAGCTATACCACAAAAAATATACCTAAAATAATCTTAGAATCGAAAAAAAACCACCTTAAAAATGTTGAAATTTTCAATGAATTATTTCAGCTTCCATATCTCGTACGTGTGATCCCTTAAATTAATTTTTTGCGTTCTCTTTTATAAATATTTATGGGAATTTTGTTGAATACTCTAGGTATGTATAGAAAATATACTATCCGTGTTAATATTAATGAATTCATACTTACCGCGGCTAATTTATATAGTAATTATTTCACATACAATAAAATTGATATCAAAATAGCCAAAACAGTAGGTATTATTGTACTGAGCCTATTTCTTTGTTACATAAAAGCTCTATATATCTATATGATATGACTAAGTACAGCGTTTACATGGCACGTTTTGTTAAAAGTACTTCTCATTCGCTTTAAGGATAATGCTCTATTGTCAAATTTGACAGCCAACAGTTAACGTATGAACAGGTTGCTATAATTGTAATATAATAACTACAGATAAAATCAGATCTTTTTTGGTGTTCCGTCTCGTTTTTTCAACATAAAATACTCATTAGTGTGACAGTGACAGATTATTTAAGGCATTGTTTCAAATAAAGCAACGTTTATAAAGAAAGGAAGTTATTGTTTAAAAAATTGTCAGCAAAATTACCTCTATTAAATTACCTATTCTTATAACATAATTATAATTTGTCTTTTTCTCAGCTTTTAGATAATTTTCGTTTTTAGCTTTGATCTCTGCAAAATATATGCTGTATTCCTGATGTACATTTGTTTCGGTTTAAGTATTATTATACTATTATTATTTTGAGCTAGCTTTGTGTTGTCTTTCATATTAAGTACTATTCAAAAATTCCCTAAAGTAAGCCATTTTTTAACATAACACTTCAATCGTCGCTTAAAACACGAATTTGAGTCTTAAAATTAATCATATCCACACTTTAAGTTATATTCGACATACCGACAATAAATTCCACAGAATATAAGTACTAAATCACATCACACAATCACTTAATTAGTATCTGTTGTAAACCATTAAATCGATTTTTAAAGTTATATTTATTTTCAATGTGTCAATAGTATTTACCATTACTAACTTTGAATAAGGATCAAACTTGAGCAACGTTGATGTATAACCTAAAATGCTATGGTAAAATACGTGTGTCTCTTTCTTTCAAACTCAAATGCAACGTTATGGAAAGTGACAGAACGTAGTAGAATCAACAGCAAAAAGTTCGTCAAAAAATCGCAATAAAATACAGTACCATAGAGTCAGGTGCTACGAAACCTGGCCGCCAATTGCGCGTGAATCGCCGGCGCGCTGCGCATATCGGCTATTGAGTGACGCGTGCGCATCAACGCTTCTTCGCGGCAGTTTTCGTTTTGCAGTAGGCAGTTAATTATTTTAGCTACAATTGTCGACGGTGGAACATGGGGATTCCCTGAAACAAACGCAATAGTACCTCATTTTATAACTATTACACTCGTGAAAGCCATGCTGCACCTCATCCGAAGTGATACCATGGGCTCACAGAGTACTCATCGTAAAATAGTAGTTGTACTTGATACGGTGCCTCAACTATGTCAACGCGGAGTGAGTGAAGTATCCTCACTCACTCCGCGTTGACATTAAGAGCTTCCGATACCGGAAGCCCTTAAAAGTGCCGCTTAAGTGGCATAAAAAGCCATCAACACAACCAATGCGCAGACTGTGGCGCGGTTGTCCATTGGCGGCGGTGTTCTCTTACCATATAGGAGACCACCTGCTCCGTATTCCGCTAAACTATAAAATATTACATTTTAACATTCAAGGAGTATCTACATATTTCTAATTAAATCAAATTTTTGAACATAAATACATGCATGAATAAGAATTAAATATAATTATTTTTGTTAATATTGATTTTTGGTACTAATTATATGACTTATCGTCTTTGCTAAAGGTCAGTTTCCTTATAGACAAAAACAAGGAAAAATAAATATAATTGTTAAGGTTATTTTAAAGTAAATCTACAATTAATTCTATAATTTCGTTCCTAATAAAAAAAATACATATTATTTTATTCAAAAGAAGGTTTTATATACTCACTGAACAGCAATCTGAGGCACTTGATACGGTCCACAGTTAGATGGGACAGGTTTCATGAATCGACACACTGGTGTGCAATGCTCTGTTAGTAATTTGTTAGTAGTTTTAGTAACCTTTAAGCTCTAAGCTATGAGATTGTAGAACATATTGTTATAATTAGTTAGATACAATGAACCATCTCCAATTTTAAAAGCATTTATGACACAATATGAGATAAATTTTTAATTACCACAAGAACCCCTTCATTATGATATACATATATGATATAGAATAGATAGAATATTCTTATACTGAAATGCTTTAAATTATTTACAATTGCATGATTGGGCTTCAAGGTACTTTAAGTGTATATTAATAAAACAATCATGGATACAACCGTACTACAAGCTGAATAGAATAGCTCCGGTTATAATATTAATATACAAAAGATTTTAACAAAAAGCATAAAAAAAATGCTGTCAGAATTTCGTATATGTAAACCTCTTGGCCGAAGAGGTGACCTTGAAGTGTTAAGTAATAAGATGGAAAATTACTGGGTGATATTAAACAGAATCCCAATATGAGTTATGAAATGTTAGTCATGCCTGTTTATTGTAATATATAAATAACTTTATTATTCAGACATCATCCAGTAAATAATAATCTCATGTTGAAATTACAATATCTATTTATTTATGTTTGTCTATTTATTAACAATTCAAAAAATGCAAAAATTATGACAAACATATGCATGATAAATATACCCATTTAAATTAATTGTTTTTTAAGCAATTATTTTAGATGCTACTTGTCACAATGTTAATACATTATAAATCTTGTCTAAATTAGGATGATAGTTTTGACAGCTTACAGTAGAGTAGAAGTAATGTATAATCATTGTTGAACATATTTAGTAAAAGATGGTTTAACTTTATGGTCACTTTAAAACACACACTAAAAATTTCATGATCTGATCTTTCACAATTATCATCTTAAATTTGACAATGTCCATGCCTTATACTATAGGGCAATTGAAGTTAAATAAATTACACAATTAACTAACCTGTCAGTCCCCTATAGCCAAATATTCCACAATCATGCATCCTCATAGAATGCTGTTCATTCTTTATAAACTCTTCCGTACTTATTCCTTTTAACTATAAATAAACAAAATTATTAATAAACAGTCATTAAATATAAATTTTACTTGATAAAAGACTAGACCATATAAAACAAAAGAAAGAAAACCATTTTAAAACTTACTTTGGAGGGAACTAAAAATCTATCAGGAATTCTTTGTAGCATTTGTTGTTTCTCACTTGGACCAAATCCCAATGCCAAAAGGACAGATTCGGCATCTACTTTCCTTGCTCCCAAAACATTTAACACAGAACTGCCACTGGAACCACTTGCATCAGACTGAAATAGAATAACTTTTCAGTAAAGTAGCAAGCATGTGACTTAAGATACTATTTATCTTAATGCAAGTAAAGAGATTCATTTTTTATTCATGTTCCCAATAACAGAAAATAAATATGTCTGCACCACATTGTACTTCTGGAACTAGTTATTAAATTATCTAACTATACAGCTCACTAACCTGCAAAGAATGGTCCCTGAGTAATGGATTTTTTAATTTTGGTGTGTATCCTTCTGACTGTATAGAATTGTCCCTTTGCAATTTACCTTTATTCTTTGTTTGATCACTACGCATTCCACTTTCTAATGATTTTGTTTTTAACAACTCTGCCTGTACTGAAATCTCTAAGCTTTTGTCTTCTTGTAAATCATTATGTGTTTCAATTACAGTGTTATCGGTAATTGATTCCTCTGCCTTGTTCTCAGTAGACTCTGAATCATCATCATCTTTTTTTTCATTAATTATACTTTCTGAAGAATTAGCATTATCATTAGGTAGCGAATCAAGCCACTGTTGTACTGGACTACTGCGACGCATGTCTTCTATAACACCACCAAGCCAACCACGCACTTTACGTTCTAATAATGAGGAGACTGTTTCATTAAATGTATCTGAAAATGATGGTGCGAAAATAATGTACTCTTGAAGTAACGATATAACATATGCTGTATAAAAATTATTGATTTAATGGTAGATGTTAAAGAAAGGAAACACAGATCTTATGGTCATTAAAACATTTTTATCACATAAAAGAACTAAACAATCATCAACATTATGAATAACATGTGTGTTGGAAAGGATAGTTGATATAGTTGATTCTATATGTATTTGAATAGGACAACGCTTTTAACATCTATGAACTTTCTTTCACTAGCAGAAGGACTAAAGAACTAACAATTAACCAAACAAACCTCGATTTGAATCCATCCTTTTATTATAAAAGCTGCATGCAATTTAAACAAATAAGGTTCTTAGAACATGCTTGTTTACTGGAATGGATATATTTAACAAAATACCGTAATAATATGCAACTTACCTTTGTATATGGATATTCAAGCATACAGTTCAATAAGAGTAAATAAATGTACGAAAATCCACCAAGTTTACAAGTAAAAAGCAATATTCATTTACTTTGTAGATGAAATATGATTTAGTTAGGTATTCATTCCATTTTAAAAAGGGATATGTAAAATTGTCGCTATTACAGTACACTTTTCTTATACTACTTTTGTTTCTAATAAGAGTTTAAAAATTATTAATATATTGATTTTAAATTTTAAATAGTACTAGAAGATAAATCGCCTATTCTTGGTCTGCAGAATGCAGATTGTGATGGTCTAATTGAGAAATGATATTGGACTTAAATGTGACAATTTACTTTTAAATTTTCAGTCAGTTGAGTCAATATGACATATCTTATAGTTTCCGCGCGATCTAATTCGCGTGGAAATCTCCAATATGACGTCGTGGCAGCGCCATCGCCATTACGTTGAAGAACTTGACGATCCTATTACTTTAATACTGCCGCCGCATGAGAGTGCTCCTCGGCCGCAACCAATTATGAAGTCTAATGCAACCATGCCCGCTGGTCGCACTGCTGGGCCTCACTCGAATTACCCGGGAATCTTACCCGGAGAGCCATGCCCGCGAGCGGCGCCCAGCCCACCGTTACGTTACTACGGGCCGAGTCTATTATCGGCCATCTTATCTTCGGGATTTCTTTTGCATCAACAGCCGTCAAGGACAAACAAGCTAACCACAACACGTGATATCTTATAACTTTGAGTGACAAAAGAAAAGAACTGACGTAGAACTAATCAAGAAAATAATATGTGGTTTCTAGCGACTTTTAAAAAACCAAAAAAGAGGACATATAGTACTCAATTTTACGGCATACATCTCGGCGAGCTGTCCCGCTCGCCATCCTTTCCGCGTTAAGCTATAATGGCCATATTGCCACACATTGAGTACATAGTCCATTAAAAATATATATATAGGACTTATACTTTGTTTCGCTGAGTGAGTGAAAATATCGAAGGCCCTTGAAATTATGACGTTTTAGCGGAATACTAAACCGGCAACATAACCAAAGCGCGGACTGTGGCGCTGGTGTCCATTGGCAGCGCGTGTTCTCTTAACATATATGAGACCCATTTACCGTATCTGCTAAACGATTATATCATAAAAAAATTATTAGAATATTTCTCTTCTACTCCTATCTCGTTGCCAGTCTAGATTTTAGAAAATAAGGTATCAAGTAAAAATTTACCCTTTCGAAGTGGTTATTATTTATTTATACTTCTACGTCTTTTTACTTTAAGGCAAGTCAAAACTGCGTTGTTTGGAGGATTAATTTTTAATTTTTGTGGCTTAGGTAAGCATAAATAGTAAGAGTTTTGAGAAACTCTTATTATAAGATGTAGAAAGATTATTTTTACATCATGTACAATGTCTTTTTTGTAATGTTATAACTTCTTAATATATTATTAATAATGTATTAAATAAAATAATATTCAATAAAACAGATATTTAAATACTAGGTATGTGAACGAATAGACAGAAGTTTCAATAATATCTTTCCGATCTAATTTATTTAATAGGTAACGGTAATTAAATGAAACGTCACATTATAAATAAAGAATATTTATTTTTTCTATAAACACTTTATTCCTTTTATATCTTCATTGGCTCACGTCATATAAATCCGAGTCGCATTGGGCTTTCGTCGACGAAGTCGTGTGCATGGATGGAGGAGGGTTAGCGATCGGACGCGTGCCGACGCCGAGACGAAGCGCCCAGCGCGTACGGCTCCTTAGCTAAACAATTTGTGCATCGAGGTCAGGTAAAGATTACTTCGCTAAATCACATTTGGACACTAATATACATATTTTATAACTACTTTCAACAAATGTCAATATTGAGCAGTGCGAGGAGGGCCGCGGGAACGCGCGGCTCGGAGCCTACGTCACGCGGGCCTGTACGCGCAGTCGCCGGATCGCGCGCCGGCCGTCTCTTCGCCCGGCAGCACCGCCGCGCGCCGCCACTGGTCGCGCACTCGCTCCACCTCCTGCATCACGCGGACCACGTTCATGCCCGCCAGCTTACGCACGTCGTCCTCGCTCCAGTCAGGGTCTCGCAGCAGCTCGGCCAACAGGTGCGGGTATTTCGACACGTCTTCTAAGCCCTCTGGGGGAGCATCGATGCCGTCGTAGCCCGCCCCCAAGCCCACGTGTTCCACGCCGGCCACTCGCCGCACGTGGTTGATGTGCGCTACCACGTCTTCCACGCTCGCTCGCTCCCCGCACGTTATCAGTTTCGCATAGAAGTTAATCATAACCACACCCCCGTTGGCGGCGACCATGCGCAAAAGGTCGTCTGGCACGTTGCGAGATGAATTGCATATCGCAGCTGCCCCCGAATGTGAAAAGACTACAGGTGCTTGAGTTGTTTCCAGCGCATCGCGAGCCGTTTCCTCCCCGGCGTGTGATAGATCTACTATCATACCTAAGCGATTCATCTCACGCACCACGGCGCGCCCGAACTCTGTGAGTCCACCGGAGGTGCCAGCGGCGCGCGCCCACCGGTTGTCGCACGTGTGGGTGACAGTGAGGTATCGAGCACCCAGTTGGTAGAAGGCTCGGAGCACCGCGAGGGAATCTCCGAGAGCGTGACCGCCTTCGACCCCTATGAGCGAAGCGATCCGTCCATCGCGGTGCGCATCCAATAACTCTGCGGCGTCCGTCACCAAAGCAAGATGAGCAGCGTTCATATCCACTATCCTCTTAATAACATCCATCTGTTCCAAGGCGAGCTGTACGGCGTCTTTGTCCCGCGCCCCGCAAGGGACATAGGCGGACCAGAATTGCGCGCCGACTTGACCGACGCGTAGCCGCGGAATGTCGGTATGCGACCAGCGCGAACGAGCCCACGGCTCCAGACCTTCCAGACCGGCACTTAAATTAAAATCTCCTATTTTATTATGTAAGAATTTTCTAACGTTCCACGCCAAATCGTTATGGCCATCGACCAGTGGGAAGTCACGTAACATCCTCTTAACAGTGGTGAGTCGCTGCTCGGATGTGGCCCTTCCCCCGCTGCCGAGGATGAGAGGCAGTGCCAGTGCGGCGCCGAGGCCGGCCAGCACCACGAGCCCGGCGAGGGCGATCTTCCACCTCGGCCGGCGCGGCAATGGCTTTTCGTCAGAGCTGCCAGACGCCGATGCTGACAGTGAGTCCGGCGCCCAGCGGCCGCATCTTTCCGCTACGTCTGGGATGGAGCCAGGAAACGTCATACCTTCTGGTACCGCCGCCTGAAACAAACAGCAAAATAATTATTAAATATTACTACTAAAACATTTATCATGAATTCGTTTTATTATAATTATAATATTTTTATTTTTCTCACAGTACAATTTATCCTAAAATTATAGCACAAACAAATTTGACAAATATGCTAGCAAATCGTTGGGAAAATGTAGAGACATTTGAGAGAGCTGGAGTCTGTACGAGACGCGAAATCTGTATGACAGAATCTCCAGGTTCCTTCCTCCCAACCACGGAAGTTTGGTTGAAAATAGGTGCATTAAAACTAAAATTAAACAAAAATGTGTAAATGTGTTGCGTATATGAGTGTTTGCGTATATGGAAGTTTGTATCAGTGTGTGTGTTTGTTTCATGTAAAGATATATCGAGCAAATGTGTATCATTTAATTTTATGGAAATCATAGAGAGTCATTTCAAAAGTGCGAAGCTCATAAAAAATCTATTTCAACTTAATAAATTTTATCGTTCCGATGATTTTTAAAAAATACGTTCATAAAGCACAATGAGGACAGAAGCGACATTATATCGCTCGAGTATTAACCCAATTCTAAACATAATATCCATTTTAATAAAGCATGCATACAAGAAAAAGCATTTATTACAGATCATTTTAAACCTCCAACACAAAAAAGGAACGGTATATGTTCTACTTTAGCTTGTGATTTAGCTTAGGTTTTTATATGAATTGTCAATATTTTAAAAATTACTAAAAGATGACGATAATCATTGTAGAGATTATGGAAAACAAAGTGAAATTTAGGTACTTTTTTCAATTGGATTTTACGACTCTAAGCACTTGCTCTTTTTTAATTATGAAATATAAATCACGTTTCACTAATTAACGTCATTGGACTTTAGTTGTGTACATTGCCGAACATTTTATTTTTTCTATGGTATAGTATATGGTAAAAGAACACACCCACTCATAGACTAACGTGCCACAGCCCACGCTTTGGCTGTGTTGCCGGCTTTATACGCCAGCTTAAACAGCATAATTGTAAGAGCCTCTGATATCCTCACTCACACAACGAAATAGTACAAGTACCGCTTTACCGTTTCACGCTGAGTATTTTAAAAGGCCGTAGCCGGCGTTGCGTCTACACATAAAACCTCAAAATATTTAGAAAATACTTAAAACAAAGCATGACGCATTCGTTATTGTGGTGCATAACTCGTGTATCAGAAATTAATTAAGAGCGGTATACGAGATACCGGGCTCTTAAAAAGCCAATGAAAGAGCCGCAACTACTCGCTTCAGTGCTGAAATTAATTTTGACCTACAATAACAAATACACACACATTACTTAACGTTAATTTTATGGTTCATAAATCAGACACATAAGACAGCAGCCATTATTCTCATGTACCTTCGTAAATAATAAAACTGTACATTATATATACAATTATTATTTTTAATGGTATAGCGGATATGCCAATGGGTAGGCCACATCGCACGCGAAGCAGATGGCCGATGGGGCCGAAAAGTGTTTGTGAGTGGTGACCACCGACGGGCAAGCGCAGCGTGGGTCGTCCACCCACAAGGTGGAAAGACGACTTATGAAGGTCGCCGGATGTCGCTGGATGCAGGTCGCCTCCGA